>CM040465.1:6371294-6390423 GCA_022758105.1 Pangasianodon gigas | reverse complement strand
TTCTTTCTTTTTAAGAATGTACCCAACTGTTGATTTGGCCACACCTAAGGTTTTTGCTATCTCTCTTATAGATTTATGTTGTTTTTTCAGCCTAATGATGGCCTCCTTCACTTGCATTGAGATCTCCTTGGACTTCATATTGGTAGCTCCAGTCGAACAGCTGCCAAATGCCAACTCAATACCTGATATCAACTCCAGATCTTTTATCTGCTTCATTTGTCTTGAAGTAATGAGGGAATGGACCGCACCTGGTCAATTAACTTCTTGTCAGTCAATTGTCCAAATACCTTTGAGCCTCTGAAAATGGAAGTATTTGCTTACAATGGCTGTAATTCCTAAATGGTAAATGCCATATTTTTGTGGAACCTCTTAAAATAAAGCTGAAAGTCTACACTTCGATCACATCTTGATTGTTTTATTTCAAATCCATTGTGGTGGTGTATAAAGGCAAAATCACAAAAACTCTGTCAAGGTGGTAGTTCTCTCACTTGCTAAGACTCAAAAAACAGAATTATCAGAAAACATTAGGAAATATTTGTATACTTTTTTGTCTGTGTAAGTTACTTCACATACTTTTTGTATTTCTTAGTGGATGGATATGCTGCATCATTATATGGCCTTGATTAGCAGGGGTTAAATTGGACTTTAGGTGGCAGGGCCTTGCTTCATTAATGGGTGCCAGCAATGTGGGGGCAGTACTGTTTAATGTTTGAAATATATGCATTTGTTTTAACTGTTAATAAAAAATGTTAATAAGCTTAAAAAATAAAAAAACAGGGTCTGAGTCAGTAATTAACCCTCTCTGAATGTTTGTCCTTGTTCATGTGAACAAGGTCAATTAAACCGCTGTATAAGTAACCAAAAATGTTCATAAAAGACACAAAAAAACAAAACAAAAACCCTACTCAGATTGGATTAGTTTTGTATACAATTATTTACATTATGTAATGCAGTTATTACCAGATTATATATGGGATTTTAGTCCCATCCAAATATATCAGTAATTTTCTTTTTACTTATGACCTGTAGAAATAATTTTGTGCTTTGCTCCAGGGAGAAGGCTTGGGACGACTGATGATAGTATCGTAAATTGCTGATAGATTCCAACTACCATGTTTGACCATGAAACATGATGGCAAAAATAAACTGTGTTATATCTTGTTATGCATTTCCTTTAAGCCTATTTTGTAGTCTTATATGAACCTTAATAGCCTATGCTGTCTGGCAACAAAAAATCTTTCTCTGACGCATCTTAGCTTTCCTTGTCCGTGCTGGCCAAACAGATAAGATCCATGCATGTCTTTGCCAGCAACTAGCAGCATCAGCTGACTTGTAAACAGCTTCTTGTATTTTTTTTTCCACTGTAAATTCACAAGCTTACCAGGAAGTACTCTTTCTACTGACATTTTATAAAAGAACTTGTCAACACTTCCAGGGTTTTAGGTAAGTTATTGAGTTCCTGGAACACGTAAAGCCTATATACAGTGGGGTCCAAAAGTCTGAAAGCACTAGTGAAAATGCTTCTATTTTGCATTATTATCTAATTTAATACAAATTATGTATTTCATTACAAATTATATTATTGACAACACCTTGAATGAAATATTTACATTAATTTCAGAGTTTCTCAGTATTTGGTATGTCCCCTTTTTGCTTTAATGACAGTGTGCACTCGAGTTGGCATGGACTCCACAAGTTTGTGCAAAACCTTATGATCCAAACACACGCTGAACACAAACCTGACCTTTTGTACAAATTAGTTAACATGGTCTGTATCACAAATACATGGTCTGTATTCAAAATATTGAACATTTATTTTCTTTGTTTTAAATATTTCAAAATTCTAACCTAAATGAAAAAAAAAATCCCAGATTTTCAATGTAGTCTCAGACTTTTGTGGCCTACTAATAATAGACAAAACCCACAACAAACTTATAATAAAGATCAAAACAATCACTACAGTCAGTGAAAACTGTGTATGCAATGTACTGTATGTAGTACACGTACACTGTATGTAGTACATGGAATTTTTTCTGTGCCAACCATGCATACTTAGTAAGGACACTCCCATCTCTGTGACTAAATCAATTACAATTACTATAGGTATCCTCCGGCAACATAATAGATACATGCCTGGAAACGGTATCCCATTCGAATAGTACTTAAGTTGAATTCATCTCTGGGAGAAAAGTTAGTGCAATTCCATAGGTGGTTTATGGTTTAGACTCTTTTTACACTCATACAGGCCTCTATGCTGCTCGCTATAGAAAGCCAGATGCCCAGATATGACCTGGAAAAGGTCAAGCTATTGTAAAACAGTCATTAGAGGCTCTCTCTGACCTGTGTGTGGGTCTGTGTCATGCTGGTTGTCTTGATTTTTCCTACTGTCCTTCTTGTGATTTGTGCTTAGCTGACAGCACGTGTAAATTTATACCCAGCATGAACATTTCTGCTTTTTTAATCTGACATTTTTTTCTAAAATTCAAAAACAGCTCCGTATAAACAGGACATAAAACCATTTGTTTAAAGAGAAAGAGAGAGCGAGGGAGAGGGGGTGGGGAATAAATTTACATTAAATTTACAATAAATTTTGTCTTTTGCAGCAGAGAGCTGTATGAGAAAAACACAAGATCTTCAGCTGCCATTGCCAGAACGTGCTTCCTGGTGGTAAGCTGATGGCTGCATTGGGAATTCCCATCATTATATCTCAACACACTGTCAGACCTGCTCTCATGCGCAAAGCCACATAACATGTTAACATCCCTTCATTCTCCCTTCGATGCACATTTCGAGGCTTTACAACTGAATAGACTAGGTTTTACATCTGTTTAATCATGAATGTTTTATGCACTGAAGACATAACTGATTTGATTTATATAAAACACTGAGCAGTGAAACTAAAATATCTGACAGCGTTGTGTTTGGTGTAATGAGGGGAAAAATCAGCTCCATTGTGCTTCGTCAATGCTAACTATTTGTTTAAATAATACTAGCAAATTATTTCATGTATCTGACATGCATATGGATTGCAAGAGGACAAGTAGAATTGATTGCATTTTGCATTTGTATGTTTGTATATTAAATATATTTAGAAATAATAATTAAATTGTTACCGCCCACTGAAAAAGCTGTGTGCTGAGGAATTTGGGCCATCTCAGTCCAGAAGTCATTATACCTAGCAGTTTGTGTGTGTGTGTGTGTGTGTGTGTGTGTGTGTGTTTCCATAGTTACTCTCGAAAGTAACTGCCGGAACTACATTACCAAAAGAACAGCAAAAGAATATGCACAGGTTTCCATGGTGACAGAGTCAATTCATGAAGTTGTAGGGGGATTTCAATGTGTGTGTGTTTATATATATATATCTGCATATGTGCTGCTTCTTTCTAAAATTGAATCCTTAACTTCTTCCTAAGAATAAACCTGTAAATGACCAGTGCTTGCATTCATACCATCAAGCTGCCACATTGTTTCTACCACTATAATTACTTGCTAGAAATTCTGGGTGATGCATCGATGTGCCGTGCTCACTCACTCTGAACAGTGGCGGTGCGTGTGCAGTTGTAGAGGATGGCCAGCTCGCCGAACACTTTGCCTGGTCCCATGGTGCACAGCTTCATGCCCTCCTTGGTCACCTCCACCTTGCCATCTGAAAGCAATCATACAGACATTCTTTAGTAAAGCGAGCATGACGGACTGGAAACAAAAGTGGCACATTCCAGATTGGGCCTCGCCATGCTGTTGCAATGAAAGTCTCATCTTATTAGTAGAGCTGACACCAGGACATACTTTGGAGTAGGGCAAATCTCTGATTTAAATATGCACACTGGCAAATAGGATATGTAAAAGAAAAGCAGACAGTTAGACTCAGATTTTTGATCAGATACTGATTTTTTTTTAAAGAAAAAAACATGAAAATTGTATTTGGAATTTCGTATGTTAAAAATGCATGAAGTTCCTGTTTCCTGTGCATGTAAAGGCCAAAGATTAACTAAGTGAAAAATAAAAATGTCTGGGTGTGCTGCTATATGAAAACAATCAATGATGGGGTTGTGTGATGCAGCCTGGTGTGAAGCGGAGTTATTGTTACCCCCTGAAGTTAATTATTTTCCAATGACAACATGCCCTAAAGTGTTTACTCTTATACCACATTGATTTGCAGGGGATTACATTTATTATTTTATTTATTAAAAGAATGACACATCATAGGTTATATCAGCTGTAGCAGCTATAAATAATCCTTCTCTTAACCAGTCTCATTTTTTCCTCTCTTGGTGTTAATAAGAAAAAAAAAATGCATCTGTCACGTTACAGAGAAACCTGAAAGCACAAAGTTCTCTGTCCTGAAGTCTCCTATGGCAGAAAATTAACTGACCGTTACAAACGTGACACTTGAGTCTCCTTATATAAATGTTAAATAAACATTTTCTGACAGAAAACCTCATATAAACAATGTCCCTGTGAATGTACTATATTAGAATGAAGATATTAATATAAACATGTGATTGGCCTTGCAATTGGCACTACTGTCATGCTGTCTTAAAAAATTGATCAAACCATCTTACCAATCAGATTTGAGAATTCAGCAGTGCTGTGGTACAATACATTGCTTCACTAAAGAAATATATTTTATATTTACGGTCCTAATGGCATTGGACTTTCTCACTTACCGTCAGTTAAGCCCTAGCTAGACACTAATATAAACAAAAGCTAAGCAACACTGCTATTAAGTCTGCTGACCCATAAAGAGGCCATGTAGCGGGCACAGAATGTCAAACATACACACATTTGCTGGCATGATGCTATCACCAGAACTAATCCAAACATCACACAGCGACTCTGACTCAGACCCTTCACTCCACTACCACTGGCTTTCTCAGCTATTAGTCAAAACAGCTAAGTTATAAACCTTCACTGTATCAACACAGTGCAGCAGAACACTTTGCTTTCAAAGTATCCAGTGGACACCTGAGTGTTAACAGCAGTGTAGTAGAGCTGAATGTAATCCATCATACACCACCTCCTCAGCTTCTCCACAACAGCCCCCCCCCCCCTTCCCCGGGCTTCTCCTGCATTCATTAGATTCCTGTCATCAGCTGACAGCTTTATCTATGAAGATTGACAGGACGATATGAGGTGTAGGAATGAGCACAAAAGAGGCACAACTTTTTTTTTTTTTAATCACAGAGACAACTCCAGTCCAATACTACTTCAGGACTGCTACATACAGTATATGTGTGCTCATTCAGATTAAAAATAAAGAAAAAAAAGAGAAAAAACCTGCAAAGTCATAGATGTCCTTTTAATTATAGAGTTTACCAAAGGCTTGGGAATTGTTTGAGGCAATGCATGAACAACACATGAGCAAATCGATTTTTTTTTTTTTTTTACCTAGCTCATTAATTAGATGAATTGGCAGAGAGTCAATAGCATTGAACAAATTGTTACACTGCAGATTGTCAGCATCCTGTGATAACTCAAAACAAGGAATTAAGCGGAAACTAATGCTGAAAGGTTTTAATAAAAGAATGCAATTGTAACACACAACTAAGAAAGCACACACAAGGTAACTAGAATGGCAAAATGCATGACGTACGAGAAAAACAAGAATCAAGGACCAAAAAGCATGAACATTTAAAAGACAAAGTAACTAACGGGGGAGAAAACAAAACCAAAGCAATACCACATAAGCAGTGCTTGTTGTGCTGGAAAACACAATGCACACTCAGAGAGAGAATTTACGGCAGACCCTTCCCTTAATATACAGGACATGGCAGCTCTGATATACAGCTTCTGAAGCATGATGATGGACATGAACGGAGTCCTGGACCACTAAGTACATTGACCACAGGTGGCATGAGGACTAGAGGTTGGCATTAGCCAGGAGACATGACCAGGTTCTCGGTGAAGATGGAGCAACAATGTCCTTGGCGGAGATGGAAGGCAGAGCAACAATGTCCTTGATGGAGGTGGGAATCAGAGCAACCATGTCCTGAGTGGAGGCAGAGCAACCACCTCCTCAGCAGAGGCAGAGTGACAACGTCCTCAGCAGAGACAGGAAGTGGAGGGACAATGTCCTCGGAGGAGGTTGGAGACGGAAGGTACTCAAAGGAGGCAGGGCAATAATGTCCTCATTAGAGGCAGCATGACAATGTCCTCAGGGGAGGTTGGAGGCAGGGCAACAACATCCTAGTTGAAGGTGGGAGGCACAGTGAAAATTTCCTCATCAGAGGCAGGAGGCAGAGGGATTATGTCCTTGGTGGAAGCGGAAGGCAGTGCGAAAACTTGTGACAATATCAGTGGAGGAGACGGGAGGGAGAGCAACAACGTCCTCAAGCAGAGATGAGAGGCGGAGCTACAATGACCTCCAGAGAGACAGGAGGTGGAGCGATAATGTCCTTGGCGGCAGCGGGAGGCGCAGCGACTATGTCTTTGGTGGGGGCAGAGTGATAATGTCCTCTGCGAAAGCATCAGGCAGAGCGATAATGTCCTCTGCAGAAGCAGGAAGCTAAGCAACAACGTCCTCAGCAGAGAAGGAGCGACAATGTCCATGGCAGAGGCAGAGTAACAATGTCCACAGTGGAGGCAGGAGGCGGTACGACAACCTCCTCAACGGAGGCAGAGCAACAATGTCCTCAGTGGAGGTGAGATGAGGAGTGACAATGTCCCCACTGGAGACGAGAGGTGGAGCTACAATGTCCTCAAGGGAGGTGGGATGCAACAACATCCTCAGACAAAAAGGGAGGTGGAATGACAATGTTATTGATGGAGGTGGGAGGCGGAGCTACAATGTCCTTGACGAAATTGGGAGGCAGCGCGACAACATCCTTGGCAGAGGCGAGAAGCAGAGCAACAATGTCCTCATTTGGAGCAATATTGTGTACGTATATACAGTTTATGTCCATGTTCTTGTTTCTTGCTTCTCTCAGGTTACGTGTTTTGCTATTCTAGTTACCATGCAGGTGTTTTCTTAGTTCCCTGTTACAATTATGTTTTTACATTAAAAACTATGCATTTGCATCCAGTTCCCATGTACGTCCTTGGTTTTAGAGTTTTCACACATACATCATCTGCGTGTTTTAGTGAAAGCATCTTGAGAGCATAGCCTATTTGTTTATACCATAAGAAATGCTTTTATATCTTAGACTTTACCCACTCATACTACCCAGTAAAACATGTTTTCAGTATCAAATCTGCTAGCACATGAGATGCCCGGCAGGCATTGTGTAGACGCGTGGAAATGTTTTCCCACATGTGCAGAGGGGGATGAAGAAAAGATTGACCTCACGCCTCATGTAGCCTTAAAGGACCCCGCAGGAGGCAGGTCTAAGTCTAAGAAGAGCAGCACTATTCGATAAAACAGTGGTCCATGCTCGCTGAGTACCCCCGTACACTCCAACTCCATTGCCCAAAGCAACAAGGCTCATACAAGTTTACTTTTCACACACACATGGATGGATGCACACAATCGCACAAAGTACACACTCCTGAAGCTTTAATCAGTGTAGTGTGCTTTAACAGAACAGGAGGATGTGAACCTGCACAAATCATCATGGACTAAAACAGAGTACATATCCAGACAAGTACATGTCCTTTCAGTAAGATTAAGTGAGTAATCAATAGAACATGCACCACTGCTCTTGGATTAGGCCTTTTCAAAACCTTATTTCGCCAAAAACATGCAATTCCATGAAAGTCATTATCAACTAAATAAGGTCAGCATGGGTCTGTCATGTCTAAGCTGACTCAAAAATCCATAAGGATTAGGCAGCAAAATGAAAAGCAGTCCAAATACCCTGATACCTCGGATTATTTCATATGGAGCTCTGATATTTCCTGCTTCTAAATTGCTCTAAAGTAGTCTGAAAGCCTAGTACTCTGGAAAAGCCTTCATATGGTCAAATTTTGACATTTTCTACTATATATATAGTTTTCTGAACAGAAATGTTTCTGACAGCTGTCTAAGGGCTGCCTCGTATATAAAAATGAACACCGTTAATGAGGGACTGCGTTATCTGGACACGGATCACCTCTAAAATCCCAGAGTGAAATACAGTTCCCTGCAGAATTATTGGCACCCTTAATGAAAATGAGAAAAAAAAAATTACATATAAAAACAATAACACATTGAGCTAAAATAAACAAATAAATAATCAGGTACTTTCTATAGCTTTATTTAAACTTTTTTTGTTCAAACACAAAAAGTTTTTAAGTAGTCCAATTGTTTTCTACGAAATACTGGTTTCCAAACTATCCGCACCCTTACCATTAATATTTTTTAGAAAAACAACACTGAGGTCCTGTATTACTGCACAGCACATTTCTGTAATGTTTAACAAGGCTGGTGACACTTGTAGAGGGATCTTGATCCACTCCTCCAAGCAGAACATTTTAAAAACCTTTATATTCTTTAGTTTGTGCATCTGGACTTCTTTTTGTGCATTTGTTTATCTGAACATCCTGGCAGAGGCAACCAGGTGTCACATCACAGTGCTCCGTGGACTCCATATCCCAACAACCTCCACGGCCTACCAATATGAACGCCTCAAGCTACACTCCCCCGAATGCACACCCTCTTACCCGCTCTTAATCAACAAGCTTCTAATTGAACACACCTGCATTCAGTCAGCCACACACACACACACACACACACACACGGACCCTTTAAATAGAGACTCTCATCTGTGCATGTTTTGTGAAGTATACGCTCAGCTTTGTCTTGTACACCTGACTATACCAAGCCTTTTGATTCTGTTTTTGATCTGATCTGTCTCATGTTTTTTGCCTTTGTCCTGTCTAGTTTACCCTGTTCGCTGATCGCCTGACCTTCTTGCCTATTTTTGACTGACTCTGCCGTATGGTTTGAAATAGTTTACCTGTGTTTCTTGCTTTAGATACTCTGCTTAACCTGCAATTGAATCCGTCTGCGCTTTCATTTTATGACACCAGGTTTTGGGCTGAAATTCTCATAGGGAATATTTTAGTTTCTTTATTGTGTGTAAAGTTTATTTTATAATCATTTTTATGACAGGTGTCAATAATTCAGAAGGGCACAGTACATTTACATTTATAGCATTTGGCAGATACCCTTATCTAGAGCGACTTACAATTATCTCATTTATACAACTGAGTAGTTGAGGGTTAAGGGCCTCGCTCAAGGGCCCAGCAGTGGTAGCTTGGTGGTGCTGGGATTCAAACTCGCAACCTTCCGATCAGAAGTCCAACATTTTAACCACTGAGCTACCACTTCTATATAGGGGCACAATAAGCCAAAAAAAAACCCTCAGCCTTTGTGCTCTTTCAAGACACGTTTTTTTTTTTTACAATGTTTAGAGATGACTAACATTGTAAAAATGACCCCTGGAACATCTCGCCATGTATGGGCTCATAAATCCAACCTAGAGACACAAACATGTTCATGTGTCCTGGAGCTCCAGCTGCCAGGTTACGATTGCTGACACCTGCACCCTGGAATGCCCTCTTGAGAGAGCACTCAAACACTCTGACTGTCTTTACACACTTCACTGAGCTGCCGATCAGTGTGCTGATCCCAGATCTGTGGCTGACTGATCAGCATGGTCCTATGACTGCAATTCTGAAACGATCCACTTTGGGTAAAAAGATACACATACTTAAGGTTATGTGAAAGACAGGTTGTAGCTTTTCTTATGACACATATTCACTCTTGATCATCAGTTCATACAAATTAAGGATGGAAACACATACAAAATCATTATTCAGAACAGATACAAATACTGATATGAACAGGAGGCACATTATTTATTTTTGGGTTTTTTTTTTTTAGAAAGCCTGCCATGAAGGATCACAGGGCATCTGGCTGAGATTAGAGGTGTCTATTGCAAGAAACATTTTAGAGAAACAAAAAAAAAAAAGAAAAAAACTTACAATAACCTGGCTGCATAATTGTGCACCCCTTTCATAATGGGGCATGTGACTGTGCTTGGAATTAACCATCATGTTCATACTCATGTTCAAAATTAATTATCAGATGCCTGTCATCAGTGAAGTGATTCTGATTAACTCCAAATAAAGATCAGCTGTTTCTGTAGGATTTTCCTGACATTTTCTTGATTTATCCGACTGCTCAAGCCATGGTCCGCAAAGAGCTGTACGAGATCTCATTGTTGAAAGATGTCTATCAGGAGACGGGTAGAACATATTCCAAAAGCTTTCTTCACATGTCTGCATTATGGGGTAGAAAAAAACTAAACCATATGGCAAAATGTGTTATGGTCTGAGGAGACCAACTTTTTGGTTACAATTTTAAAAATTTGTTTAGTACAATAACAAGACAGCTTATCACCCAAAGAACACCATGCTCATGGTGAAGCATGGTGGTGGCAGCATCATGATATGGAACTGCTTCTCTTCTGCTGGGACTGGGGCTCTAGTCAAAATAAAAGGAATCATGGATAGCTCCATTTGTTTTTCACTTGAATTTTGTTGGTTGCTATATCACATTAAAAGTTTTTTTTTTCCCTTCATTTTTTTGCATCACAAAAACCTGCAATTTTAACAGAGGTGTGTAGATTTTTAATGCCCGCTGTATGAAACTCATGGGACAAACAAAGACCAAGTTCATTAACATAAACTTACAGTGGTCATTCATTCATCCTTGCCTGCCTGGTCAGGGTCATGGCAGTTTAAATTAGGCTACTAGTTTGTTTATATTTTGAAAAAAAAGTAAATTCATTAGAAAATATCACAGTGCAACAGGAACAAACAAAAATAATTGTGCGAGCAGAAACAGTCCTGTGCATATCTCTTGTTGAGACCAATTATGAACTTGCATGATGTAGCTGAGGTTGAGGAACAGAGCCAAAATTCACACACCATATTGACAGTGCTGGCATTTCTATCTCAGAGTTTTGTTTTTTTTTCCAGTGTTTCAAGAGGCATAACTGTAGGGTTTAGGCCATGCATACTTAAGGTTTAAATCTGAATACTGATACAAATACAGGAATTGTGTTACACGTAACATCACTTTTGAGATTAGCTGACAGACTCCAGGCAATAAGACTAGACAGGCTTGCTCACCTCAAACTGACTCAACGTCTGGAACAAATGCCCAGCTGTTTCATTCCTGTTTCAAGCTGTCAGTCACAAGGTCTAATATTCCTGCTACTGCCTTCTGGTGCCTCATGCTAGAGACTACTTTCACAGTCATCCTTCCATCAAAGGATTTGAAAACACTTTACATTATGAACAGGCAAGAAAAAAATAGTATCATCTACAGCAGGGATCATTTCAACACGCCTGGCTTCCAGCAGAGCAAGTAGCAGTTGTCCTATCATTATTCATAAAGCTGAGACAATAACGTTTACAACTCATAGTCACATCAGATGGATTCCTTTTTCTTGGCTGAGGCATGGTGCAAGGCATATCATGAAGCAGAGCTAAACAGATAACGGGATTAAAAATTAGAGCAGATTGAAATGAATTTCATGTAGCGTCATTTCCAAAACAGCATTTTTGCTTTGGTCATATGCTGCCAACTCTGAAATGAAGACAACACTTCCTAATGTTAATGCTTCTTCTACATTATAGCTAACAAAGTTTCATCAGCTCACATCAGGTGGTCATGATGACATTTTGTCAAAATATCAACCACACCCCTACAGTTTTACGCTCGCCTCATGCGCACGGCTTGTGTTGTGTGCTTTTTCTAAATAAAAAGAAGACGACAGCCTCACTTCCTCTTAGATTCTGGGAGCTGAAGTGTGGCCAGCGATGCAAATCCCAGTGGGTCCGTTTGCACATTATCTGATCAGCTAGGAAAAGTATGTGAGAGCTGCAACTGACCCACTGAGGCTTGTTAAACAGCAGTGAAGAAAAAGCGTTGAGAACTACTTCAGACTCCTGGTAGAAAAGAAGAGCTCGAAGACACACAATCAATTAGTTATCCCGATATTCTAAAGTTCAGCTGAAATAAAATCATTAAAAATATAAAATATGTAGAAAGTGTGAACTATCCTGTATCCTGTAGTACAGTGATGGCTGTCTGTTATATTGATTGGGAGAGCTAAGCATTTCTACTCTCAGTAACTCACTGTTACTCTTAGGAAAACATTATGGTTGAGCTTTATAGCATGGAGTCTCATCATAGGCGTAAAACTATTACACATACACACAGGAGCACACATATTCATTTTAAAGTCTCTTGAAGATTCTTGCTTCCTACTTTTTTTTAAGTCAAGTGTTTCAAGTCTGTAATCATGTTGCGTCTTTTCCAAATAACAAGCATGGTAAACAGATTTAGCATTAGCAAACTCTTTCATTCAAACCAAGAAAAGCAAAACTTACTTTTCTGCCTCATGTCACATTTTATTAATTGTACTTTGACTGGACAGTGCATGTTCAGTCATATTTACTGAAAGCTATTGTATTTCATATGTGCCTTCTTAATCACTGATGATGATGTGTTTTGGATGTGGGTTTAAATAAATTAGCCCCAATGGACACCAAATTCACTCTGAATCAATAACCAATAGACAAGGCAGTCAATAATAGACAGCAAATGGCTCCCGACATTGAATCGGGACAATGCACAGCCATCCGTGGCCGGGAGCCAAGGGAGCAAATTTGGCTGCGCTCTCACCGTTCCTTTCACCCAGCCACAGCAAAACTGGCCAATCACGGACATCTGTGAGCTTATGTATGTGGAAGAGGGCAGATAGCACTTTCCTCTGAGTGTGTTCCACCGCCCTGTGATACAGCATGAGCAGCAGTTCAAAAGTTTTTGTATGATAGGGGAGAGCCGGCTAGTAGGTGGGAGACAAATAGAGAAAAAAAAAAATCAAAAACCTACATTATAACATGCTGTGTATTTTTTAGTTATGACCACTGGTGGTGCTATTGTTCCTGGTTCCGCAAAAGTAAAAAAAAAAAATTAAATAATAATAAACTTTGTGCAATTTGTTAACAGCAAATACAACCAATGCCAAAAACTGAGCCATATTTGTATGTATTTGTTTCTTGAAAGAAAGAGAAGGCTTAGCCCTGCTAGCTCATTTGAACCACCCCGCTATGCCGTAGTAAATCAAGTGTTTGTTCATTTGAATGTAAGTGCTGAGACTGTGTAGTGCACTGGTGTAATATTATCTGTACCGTATATATCTATAGACCTGAAATTCTAGCCACTGAATTATTTATTACACATTACATGTTGAGTGACACTCCACAAATCAGACACATGAACATGAATTCAAATTGACTTTAGCATGCAGCTGTCATGCCTGTGATGTTCTGCATAACTTGTGCTAGCTTGCTATAGCATGTAGTGCTGCATGATATGGACGAAAATATCACACATGATAGAAATTATAATCGCTAAGTTAAAAATCGCTATGATGATGTGAAATGAAATAAATTAAGACTGAATTTGCAATTTTAATGTGCCTCTGACTGGAATCAAATATGTAGCCATAAAAAAGGAATATTTGCTCTCTTTCAAATGTAAAATGAAAACAATAAAACATTTCAATAAAATTTAAATGAATATGCAAAAATTATACAAAATTCCCCAGCATTAGCACTGTAGTGCATTACATTATGCAAAATTTCCCTTACAAATACACTGTATTTTTCTTAAAAACGGCATTATTGTTTAAACCATAGCATTAACGTTCTACACGCAGGCCTCCACTTTTCTGTACTAATCACTTACATTCTCGCTCCCTGTAGTTTTTCAGCACTAATTCCTTTTTCAGTCTAATAGCTAACAGTAGTGTGTTTAGCTGTTCGTGTGTGTGTGTGTGTTTGTGTGTGTGTGTTTCACTCTGTGGTTCTGCTCTAATGACATCATCCCTGGTGTGTTTGTCACAGAAACTCATATTGGAAAATGCTAAAAAATACAATGAATCATACAGAGAAGCCCTAGGATCTTGCAGAGAGAAGGTTTTTTTCCTTTCACGCGGGTGCAAGCTAGTCATCAGATATGAAGCTTTCAGGACAAACAGACCACATTTATTAACACGAACGTATGCAATGCATTTACAGTATTCACTTATCTTTAGCTTAAATTAGGTAGTTTGTATATATTTTTGGAGACAGACCTCTCTATAAAATAATGTGGGCAGGTACAAACAAATAACTGTGCAAGCGGGGAAAAAACTGTCCTACACACATCTCAGACGAATAAGTCGAGTGATGTAGCAGAGGTTGAGGAACTGTCAGAGCCAGAAGTCACACACCATGCTGACAGTGCTGGCATTTATCCAGGGGCACAGTGACAGGGTTCTTATTTAAAAAAAATAAAAATAAAAAAATAACTTTCTAGGTTTAGGCCACACCACTCCAGGTTTAAATCCAAATACATATACAGATATAGATACAGACCTTGCATTACACCCCTACAAAGAATACAGTGCTATGAAAAAGTATTTGCCCCTTCAGAGTTCTTTTCCTTTGCTTATACAGTATTTGCATATTTGTCACACTATATCGTTTCAGATCCTCATACAAGATAACATAAGACAAGGAGATCACAAAACACAGTTCTTAAATGATCATTTCATTTACTGAAGGAAAAAGGTTATGCAACACCTGTATCATCCATGTGAAAAAGTAATTGCCCCTGCTAAATGTAACTGCTTGTGCGACCTTTAGCAACAACAACTGCCACCCAGAGCTTCCAATAACAGGAGATCAGTCTTTCACATCACTGTGGAGGAATTTTGGCCCACTCTTGCTTTAATTCACCAACACTGGGGGGGCTTATGAGCATGAACTGTCCATTTAAGGTCCTGCCCCAGCATCTCAGTATGATTCAAGTCAGGACTTTGACCACTCCAAAACCTTCATTTTGTTTCTTTTGAGTCATTCAGAGGTCAACTTGCTCTTTTGCTTCAGATCATTGTCTTTCTGCATAACCTAACTGCGCTTGAGGTCATGGACTAATGACTGGACATTCTCCTTTAGGATTTTCTTGTAGAGAGCAGAATTCATGGTTCAGTCACTTATGGAAAGACGCACAGGTCCTGAAGGAGCAAACCATCCCCCACGCTATCACACTACCACCACCATGTTTGACTGTTGCTATGATGTTCTTATTGTGGCATGCTGTGTTAGCTTTATACCAGATACCAGGACTTACATCTGGCATAACATGAGTCTTCCAAAAAGTTCCACTCTCAGCTCATCGGTCCACAGACCATTATCTTTCAAGGTTTTTTTTGGGTTTTTTTGGCAAATGTGAGATGAACCTTTATGTTCCTCTTGAATAGCAGTGGTTTTTACTTTGCAAAATTTACTTACAAATTTTCCCAGTCTCTTTCTAATGGTCGAATCATTCATGCTGTCCTTACCTGAGGAAAGCCAGGCCTGCAGTTCCTTAGATGTTTGTCTGGGTTCTATTCTGACTTCCTGGATGAGTCAGTGGCTACATTTACATGCACATCCATATTCCAATATTAATTCTAATTAGTATTGAATCATGTAAACGCTGCAATCCAATTGCCCGATTCAGATTAAGACAATATTCTGATTCCCCAAATTCCGATTCCCACCCCTGGAATATGCATGTTTTAATCGGAAATTTGTTGCATGTAAACACCTTATTCAGATATAGATATATGCGCATGCTCAGTCCGCAAGGAATTGTGGGTGCTAACAGATGCTTAGCTGTAGGCTAGGTATTTAGGAATGGCAACTCAGGCATATTTACATCAACCATGTATATGGGAATATTCCGATGTCCGTACGCATTCCGAATAGAGACCTTAAACGGAATTTGATGTGCATGTAAACGTAGCCATTGATGCGGCCTTGGAGGAATTTTGGTAGAATGGCCACTTCTAGGAAGATTCAAGTTCCAAGTTGTCGCCATTTGGAGATGACACTCACTGTGGTTCACTGGAGTCCCAGAGCCTTAGAAGTGGCTTTGTAACCCTTTCCTGACTGATATATTTCAATAACTTTCTTTCTTAATGTCTTCCCTAATTACATTTGATTGCAGCATAGTGTGTTGCTTGTTGAAAACTTTTAGCCTTTATACTGCTGGAAGTAATCAATCCTGGGTTTGTCTAGTCTAATTTAACCCAATTATCAATTAAATTTAGTTAACTGGTTGACTGAGTAACTGCTTACTAGTTACTTTTTCCACACAGGGACAGCTGATATTGGGTAACTTTTTTCCGTCAATAAATGAAATGATCATTTAAAAACTATTTTTTGTTTACTTAGGATGTGTGTATAATTTTGTTTAGGAGATGAAATAATTAAGTGTGACAAATATGAAAAAAAGAAGAAATCAGAGAGGGGCGTTGAATAAAATGATTAGTTCGCTAAGTAATAAGTGGTGCTGGGCCAAAATATGAAAAGATAATGGGATGTGGCACAAATGTTTCACTCAGAGATGCAGCACCGCGGCGATCAGTCTGTCCAATCAATCATCAAACGCTTCATACATAAGTAATTGATGGCACACATCAAATGAATTTCCTCTGGAGACTATTTCATCAATTTATCTGAAAGCTTAGAGCAAGAAGAGATCCTGAATTGCATTTTCCTGTGATGCTGCACTTTCAGAAATACTGCTGCACTTGATGTGTAGAACTGGTCACATGGTCACATCAGATAGGTTTTTTTGTCTCCATAATAAACAATCGATCACACTAAAATGTCTCCATGCTTATAAGTGGGATATTGCTTTGGATGTAAATCTATGATTAAGTAGGTAATTAGACCTATTATGTTTTGGTGCGATCACCTCCCTGTTCCTGGTTGGACATTTTCTGAGCATTTGCATAAGCTTATTTTTATGCAGTGTGCTGAACACCTGGGTGCTTCTCAGAAACAGACAATTTACTGCTTCTGCCTCATGTGGCTCCTAGCAGGAAAAAAGGAAACGGCAGACTACACATGCAGCCTCTCTATGGTTATTCACAATGCCTTACATGACTGTGCATCTTCAAACACGATTTTGATTAATCTAAGTGCTGGCACTGGCAACTAAAGCCAAGACTAATGATGATTTTTAACAGTCAATTAACCAAATGAAAATTAATCGACTAATCTTTACAAAATTTAAAAGCAGCAATATCATTACCCTCAGTGCTACTGTAACATTTACCTCATTCATTTCACAATTTCTGTGGCCAGTGTGTTTGCTAGGGGGCATGATTTTATAACTTAGGATAGGAATATCTGACAGTTTTGACCTTGTGGGGGCATTTAGCTGGTTCCAAAAATTATTTAAAAGATTAAAAGCACCAAAAGGTTTCCTTTCGTTTACTGAAGTTCAGGTTAGGGTTAGATTTATGTGTAGACATAGCAGTTAATGATTATGTCAATAATTAAGTCCTCATAAGGATAATGTGTGTGTGTGTGTGTGTGTGTGTGCAATTAAACAAAGTATAATGCATCCCGTAAAATAGCTATTTGGTTTCACCTTATAGTGTATTTTAATTTAAGTTACATAAACGACACATAAATGATTTTTTTTTTTACATATTCATATCAATTTTCTCACTTAACAAGTGCTACCAATGTCCCACTAGCTTTTAGTATGTGTACCTTCACTATCATCTCAAGTCAATCTCTGGCGAGTTTCTTTCTCTTTCATAAGGATCATGATTTCATGCCTTCGGATCCAGTCTCCATATTAGAGGGGTCTGCCACCCATAAAGCCTTTCTAATTGACTCTTAAGCTTTAAGCAAGAGGTCCACAGTGGGCCTCACAAATGAAGTGATAAATAGTGCTGGAGGAGCCGAGGAGTGGCTTCAATCCAAGTTAAGCTGGCATTATCCAACTCTTATACTCGTACTGCGTGCCAAACCCTGGCCTGCCAATACAGCTGGAAATGTTTCAGAAAAATATGAGAGGTGTAAGCAGACATGAAATAACAATATGAATCAAAATAATATGTAAGGAATAAACACAAGGGGTGGTGTGAAGTGCCCTGACGTGAAGCGAAGTTACTGTTAACATCACAAAGTTGATTATGTTATATGTCAACAATTTGCTAACATTAATCATTTTTATTTATTAAAGAATGGCACTATTTTTATCCATTTATAGTTACATTTAATATTGTGGCATGTCTGCGAAACAGGTTCCTGTTATCACTTATGTCAATAAGTTAAAAGTTAAAAAGATAGACAATGCAGGCTGTCAGGTTACTGAGAAACTGGAAAGCCCCGGCTTTCCTAAAGCCTAAAGGCTTTCTTGTGTCAGAAAAAATGTTACAGCTTTACCTCCAAGTGTTACAAAGTGATGGCAATGGAGACTCCTTCCATAAATGTGTGGTGGTCTGGGAAAACCTATCAGATATTGATAAGTCCAAAAATGATGAAAAATCTTGTTTCAAAATTGTCTTTTTCCACTAATAATATACTTTGATATGTCTACTTTAGGAAAAACAAATATATTTACCAAAATTGCATGGAAATGTTTTAATTTAGGCTACATTTTAACCTATCTAACCTTTATTTAGGTTTACTTTTCTAACAATTTATGTTTACAGATTAAAAATATAGTTGTTGTTACAACTTTGGCAATAGGCCATTCTCTGCACTCTGCCTTCCTTGTAACCTTGGTTGACTAGTATGAAGGAGAAAGTTCACTTTTATTTGTCCATGCTATTTAACCGTTGAATGAAGCAGTATTGAGTTTGTCACTACGCTACAAGCTGTATGTCATATGTTATTTTTTTCTAACACTGTTCAATCTTTTGTTATTTCTATTGTCTAATCTAACGATATGAAACAGTTTGGAGTAATGCGACAGTTGCTGTTACTTAGCAATCTGCGTTTGGAGGAAAGATGCAGATTTGGTGAAAAAAAAAGAAGGTTATCAGATATTACAGAACACTTTTCATCCATTTAGATTGCATGGTCAGAACTACCTGTTGTCTTTTACCTTTTAACTATTATACCACAGCACTGCTGATTTCAATTCAATTCAATTTTACTTACAGTCAGGTCCATAAATATTGGGACAGTGACACAGTTTTGGTAATTTTGCCTCTGTACACCACCACAGTGGATTTGAAATGAAGCAGTCAAGATGTGACTGAAGCGCAGACTTTCAGCTTTAATTCAAGGGGTTTAACAAAAATATTGCATTAACCGTTTAGGAATTACAGCCATTTTTTACAGAGTTCCTCCATTT
>CM040465.1:6259823-6371194 GCA_022758105.1 Pangasianodon gigas | reverse complement strand
GAACTCTGTAAAAAATGGCTGTAATTCCTAAACGGTTAATGCAATATTTTTGTTAAACCCCTTGAATTAAAGCTGAAAGTCTACGCTTCAGTCACATCTTGACTGCTTCATTTCAAATCCACTGTGGTGGTGTACAGAGGCAAAATTACCAAAACTGTGTCACTGTCCCAATATTTATGGACCTGACTGTATATAGCACATTTAGCAATGGACATAAAAGATCACAAAGCAGCTTTACAGAAATTCATATAAGACAGACAGACAAATAGACATACATATATATATATAGATAGATAGATAGATAGATAGATAGATAGATAGATCACTTTATTAATCCCAGTGGGAAATTCAAAAATTATAGCAGCAGTCCAAAAAGTAGAGTGTGCAAGCAAGAGTATTCAGAATAATAAAAAATAAATAAATAAAATAAACATATTCAGTACAAAATTATAAAATATAGTATTGGATATTAAGTGAGTATAGCCTTATATCCACAAGTCTTCTGAGTTAATGTGAAAAGTGTGAGTGCAATACTGGATTATTAACAGTATAAAGTGAATACAGTCTTATTTACACATGATCTCTGTGATGTGAAAGTGTCAGTGCAGTACTGGAGTATTAATCCCAGGGAACATGAATGATTAGTGTAATGAATGGTCTAAATGGTGCAAAACAGCAGTTATGGAACCACGCATGTGCAGCAGAATAGCTGTGATCAACAGAGCGACATCAGTTGTACAGCTGTACAGTGCAATAATATGATGAGTAGCATCAGTACAGGAAGAAGAATGCAACCCAGTGCAAAAAAATGTAACACATACTCACTGAGCACTTTGTTAGGAACACCTGTACACCTACTAATTCGTGCAATTATCTAATCAGCCAATCGTGAAACGCTTTGTTGATGAGACAGGTCAACGGAGAATGGCCAGACTGGTCCAAGCTGACAGAAAGGCTACAGTAACTCAGATAACCACTCTGTACAATTGTGGTGAGCTGTAAAGCATCTCAGAATGCACAACATGTTGAGGAGGATGGGCTACAACAGCAGAAGACCATGTCAGGTTCCACTTCTGTCAGCCAAGAACAGAAAGATGAGGCTGCAGTGGGCACAGGCTCACCAAACTTGGACAGTTCAAGTCTGGAAAAAAGTAGCCTGATCTGATGAATCTGATTTCTGCTGAGGCACACAGATGGTAGGGTCAGAATTTGGTGCTAATAGCATGAATCCATGGACCCAACCTGCTTTGTGTCAACAGTCCAGGCTGGTGGAGGTAGTGTAATGGTGTGAGGAATGTTTTCTTGGCACACTTTGGGCCCATTAATACCAATCAATCATCACTTGAATGCCACGGACTATTTGAGTATCATTGCTGACCATGTGCATCCCTTCATGGCCTCAATTTACCCGTCTTCTAATGGCTAATTCCAGCATGATAATGCACCATGTCACAAAGCAAAAGTTATCTCAAACTGGTTTTATGAACATGACAATGAGTTCAGTGTTCTTCAGTGACCTTCCCTGTCACCGGATCTGAATCTAATAGAACACCTTTGGGATGTGGAAATGGAGATTTGCAGCATGAAATTGCACCTGAAAAATCTGCAGGAATTGCGTGATTCAATCACGTCAGCGTGGACCAGAATCTCTAAAGAATGTTTCCAACATCGTGTGGAATCCATGCCACGAAGAACTGAGGCTGTTTTGAGAGCAAAGGGAGGCCCTACCCAGTACTAGTATAGTGTTCCTAATAAAGTGCTCAGTGAAGAACTGTCCCGGCACAGTGAAGAATTATTGTATAGCGTGATCGCTGTTGGTAAGAATGACCTCTTGTACCATTCCTTGCTATAGCAGAGCTGAATTAGTCTTTTCCTGAAGGTGCTCAAGATTCAAGATTATATTTGTCACAAACACAGTTACATACAGTATATAACTCACAGCGAAATGAAAGCCTGGCCTACTCCGCTATAGTCTGTGCATTAAAATACTAAATTAAAAATCAGAAATAAATAAGAAATAATAAAAAATAATAATAAAAAAATAAGGTAATAGAGTTAAGAAATATATGTACAGCTCTGCTGTTTGACCAGTATGGCATGGAGGGGATGTGATACATTGTCCAGGATGGATAATAGTTTGCTTAGTGTCCTTGCTTAGTGTATAAACAGTAGATGTAGATTTAGATCACTAAGGAGCAAGCCAGAGGTGACAGTGATGAGAAAAATCTCCCTGAGATGCCATGAGGAAGAAACCATGACAGGAAGCAGACTCAAAAGGGAACCCATCCTCTTCTGGGGGACACTGGAGTGCGATTGTGTCATTACACTTGCACAACTGTATGCTATAAAGTCAAACAGTACTCCTGAGTGTGTTGAAAGAATCTTCCACACAAGCATCAGAGTGATTTTTTTATTTCATTAGAGTCTTTAGCTTTAAATCTATAGTATCAAAGTGAAGTTATCCACTGAATAATGAATGAGACTTGAGACTTCAGTTAATACAGTGCAATCTTTAGCCTGTTCAAGTGAAACCATCCAAAGCCATCTTTATATTATCTGTGTAGTATCATCCACAGCAATGTCACACAATCTTTAAGCTAGCCATGTAGGGCCATCCTCAGGAGCAGCGAGTGTTTCTCAAGTGAAGGAGGTAGAAATAGTAGCAGAAGTAGAAATCTCAAATCTGATTGGTCAGAAGGGGTTAAATTTTCTATAACAGCAGTTCTGACATTAGTGCCAGCTCCAAGACAAATCGCAAGTTTACAAGGTTTCATTTCTATAGTAACAATTTACACAAGAACTTTTGCGCCATATAAACGGATTGAAAACGTGTAATTTTCTGATGTAGTAAACAATCACTGTTGTAAGTACTGTACATTGTGTAAATGTGTGTGTGTGTGTGTGTGTGTGTGTGTGTGTGTGTGGTGCCCTGTGATGGACTGGTGTGCCATGGGGGGTGTATTCCTGCCTCCCACCCAAGGTTTCTGAGGTAGGCTCCAGATTCACCGTGACCCTGACCAGGATAAAGGCCCTACTTTGCATAGAAGTCTCTTGTGATGGAACTACATTCTGTGTCCGATATTAGAAACAGATATTTGAAACACTGTAGAAACACTAAACGAGCCAAGGCACTGTGCCTAGCTTCTGGTGTTCAACAGTCTTTATCAGCTAAAAAAGACTTTATTTTACTTCTTTTTACTTTTTATTGTAACTATTGTTGTTTTTTTTTAATGCTAGCTTTTTTCCCTGAAGGGAGCCCTTGGTAAAAGCACAGAATTAAACAGCCAACCGTGCTGTGTGGGCTGCACAAGCATGCTACTGGTTGCACGCCAAGCTGAGACAGAGTTGTTAACGGCTGGCAGAATCAAAAGGATTCAGTGGAAAGGAGCACCTGCTTTCAGCCAGGTAGATTATCAGCAATGAGGCAGATGCTGTATGCCCAGTAACAATGCTACGATTATCATTTTACAGAGTTTCTTAGTAAACAATCAAAAATGCCAATACAATTGGTATGTTTACTTGCTCTGAATCTGGAAATAATAATGAATATGGCAAGCTTTTATGATATTGCCCAATCGTCTTGTGAAGAACAAACTGATCTGATTATTAAATGGACAGAGAACGAACACTATTCTTGAATAACCCAGTCTGAAACATGGTGAAACTGTGTGAAATGTAACCTGGGTTTTGCCAAAATAATATTACAAAATAACAAGCTGTTCTCTGTTCCTGCTAGATATTTTTGTCAAAGTAAGGAATTATACCCTGAAGCTTACTTTCATTAGGGACGACTTGTTTAATGTTACTTGGCACAGAATGTAGCATCTATAATCATATGCACAATTCTTTATGCGAGTACTCTGTAGAACAAAAGCAGTGTGTGGCAACTGTGTAATGCTTGTAGTTTGTAATTTGCATCAAGGTAATTGCAGCCTGTTGCTTTTCATTTCTAGTTAGCAGTGTTAGCATCATAGGTCCAAAGAAAGAAACGGGGAGAGGTAGTGTATGAATTCAATACCTGTTTCGGCTTTTAAGCCACAGAGGACATAACAGGCATCTTATGCAGATCTAGTGAAAGGTAGACTCTTGTCAAAATAAGGAGTCTGGACAAATTATTCCTTTAAACATATCAGAGTGATGGTCACTCATTTGAAGTATTTGTGTGGACAATGTAATTTAGTGTTTATAGTGTCATTTCCCCTTAATAGAAATATGGACACTCATATATGGGTATATTTACTCCTCCATTTTTGAAAAATATCTCCTTCCACATGAAAACGCAAAAATGATTTGAAAACACGAGGGTGTAATAATTAAACAAAACTGCAAATACATCATCAAATACGAAATTTCAAACTACAAAGTAACAACCTGGTCAGCAGATATGATAAATGGAGTCGTAGTATATAAATAACACACAGGTTGACGCTGTGACGTCAGCGATTTCAAAAACATACATTTCTCCCGTCCACATGAAAACAGTCCAAAACAGAGTTTTAAAATCTCTCCACCTTTGAAAGGTGTTTTCAAAAAGCTTCATTTTTCAGTGCCTTAAACCACTGTTTTTGTTTGGACAGGAGGCCAAAATGCAGAGAAAAAGAATATATTTTTTCATATTGTCTATATCTGTGTAGATGGGACCTAAGAGTCCTGCATGAGTCCAATTTTAATAACAGACAGTTTTTCCATAGCAGCTCAACCAGAGCTCAGCCATGGCTGCAACATGAGCTCAGAATTTGCTACAACTTTTAGGATATAAAGTTTGGTATAAAAGACTGGCAAATCTCAAATATTGTAGTGATCTGCCCATGTGATGCATAAAAGTAATCATGTGAACGACCTAAGCTTTCTTCACTTTTTGGTGGCTTCAGTTTTAATGATCTCACTGTGAGAGCTGTGCTTTTGTAAACTCTGGCCAGAGTTAGTGTACTTCAAAAAATGGTTAGTGGTTAGCAAGCTCATAGCTTAATTTTTAAAATGTGCCCTTCAAGATGGACAAAAATACAATATTTGCACAAAAAGCACTTTTCAGATGCTCAGAGAAATATCAGCATCATAGATGGAGACTTGAAACTTGCTGGACTATTACAGAAGTTGGTTCGGATGACAATGCCACCATTGTGGGGTGTACTTAGTCTGCAACAATGTTTAGGTAGGTGGTACGTGTCAAAGTAACATCCACATGAACGCCAGGACCCAAGGTTTCCCAGCAGAACGTTGCCCAGACCATCACATTGCCTCCTCTGGCTTGCCTTCTTTCCAAAGTGCATCCTGGTGCCATATCTTCCCCAGGCAAGCGACGCACACGCACCCGGCCATCCACATGATGTAAAAGAAAACATGATTCATCAGACCAGGCCACCTTCTTCCATTGCTCCATGGTCCAGTTCTGATGTTCACATGCCCATTGTAGGCTCTTTCGGCGGTGGACAGGGGTCAGTACTGGCACTCCGACCGGTCTGTGGCTACGCAACCCCATATGCAGCAAGCTGCGATGCACTGTGTGTTCTGACACCTTTCTATCATAGCCAGCATTAACTTTTTCAGCAATCTGTGCTACAGTAGCTCTTCTGTGGGATCGGACCAGATGGGCTAGCCTTCGCTCCCCATGCGCATAAATGAGCATTGGGCGCCCATGACTCTGTCACCGGTTCACTGGTTGTCCTTCCATGGACCACTTTTGGTAGATGCTAACCACTGCATACCCTGAACACCCCCACAAGACCTGCCGTTTTGGAGATGTTCTGATGCAGTTGTCTAGCCATCACAATTTGGCCCTTGTCAAAGTCACTCAGATCCCTAAGCTTGCCCATTTTTCCTGCTTCCAACACATCAACTTTGAGAACTTTAAGGGTGCCATTGTAACGAGATAATCAATGTTATTCAATTCAACTGTCAGTGATTTTAATGTTATGGCTGATTGGTGTAAAGCTTCAGCAACTTATAAGTCTGCATCTCATCTGAAAAGTGCTTCACAATGACGTTAATGTGAATATTGCATTTTCGGCCATGCTGAAGGGCCCATATTTCAGAGAATAAGACAGTTACAGTTTTGACATTATCTAGTATCTCTGAGAAGTACATCAGCACTGACCAGAATATTTTACAAGGCCACAACATTGTTGGATCATTGAATTAAATGCCAAAAAATCTGAAGAAAGCTTAATTTTTACAAGAACTCCAACAACCCCAACATCCTCCGTCCCCCCACTCCCCAATACAAAACCAGCTGTATTCTGTGACTTATCGATATCTGATCAGGAGTGCTTGGTAATTCTCAGTTTCAATATCAATCTTAGCCTAGAATAAGTTTGAAGTAATTTGAAGATATTGATGCAACCAACTTTTTAGAATTTGTTTGAAGTGACATGGAATGACTCAGTTACTCCGAACCCAACGTGTTCAGTATCGCATCCGACCACAAATACACTAATATGACCAAAAGACACTTGACCATAACAGTCATATGTGTTTGCTGAACATCCCATTCCAGATCTAGTGTATCTGCCAAAGTGACTCATTTCTATAAAATCTCCGATCCGACCAGAACCTGGCTTTAAAGACACAGTGCTACTCACTCATTAGGCCTACCAGTTTTATCATGTAGAGGACCAAATAGGACAATAGAGGACAATAAAATAAAATTCGATTGCTTGCCAAACAACCAAACTAAATGCATTTTTAATGGTTTCTGTTTGCTAACAGTTTTTTTTGTTAATAAATGTATTTTAATTGGTTTCTCTTCTCTTGAATACCAAATAATTGCTACAAATTTTTTCCATTTTATCACTTTTAGTTCTGTGTTCTTAAGAATGTGTCTTTGCGTCAAGGCTGCATCATGTGCCCCATGTGTAATCATGTACATACTTTGTAGCTGATCATAAACTAATGCTTGTCACAACTTCATACAAAGCCATTGAAGAGATTCAGCTCACGATCTGTGAGAAGACCCAAATTCATCTATAGATGGGATGAAACTGCTACAGCGTATCATGTCATTCAATACGAGGCTCTCAATTCAATACAGCTGAACAATACAATCTACAGACTGCAGAACAAAGTAGGCTACTGGTCATTAAATATATTAAAAACAAGTTTGTCCTAAGTACGCTGTATTTCATGAGCTAGTACACTAGCATGCAGCATACTCGTGTACTAGCTTGTAAAGAGCAGCAACAGCTATGGACAGCAGGAAGCAGGTAAAAAGCTAATTCAGGCAATGCTAATTTTTGCTGTATCCAAAAAAGTATCATACTGAGACATCACTGTGTCCAATTGGAATTTTGTGTCTCTTTACACCCCTAGTAACTGTCTATTTTTCCCTTCAAGTGATCCATTTCGATTTGTGTAGGCTGCTGCTAACAACAATTTCCTAGTTTGCTTTCAGCCATTTCTTATTTTAATCTCTTATCTTATTTTCATTATTTTGCCCTCACCAGAGATGTCCTTATTTTATGCTTGTCCTCACCTTCCTTCCGGGAAGGCTTAGACAACAGATATGTCGCTTGCTAGGTAATCTGAATTCCACACTTCTCGACCACTACATTTCTAAGAATCCATGATCATTCAGTCCCCTGACTGTTTACGGAATTGCATGTTTATAGCTAGGGGTGCATTTGTCCTACTGATTTTTAACAGTATTTTCATGCAAAGAGCAGCACTATCCTGGTGTACAGGTTTGAGGTGCAATATAACCAAAAAAAAAAAAAATCTCAGGATTTCCAGCATCCTGTGACATTGTGCATGTATTTTTCCTATTTATTTAAAACATTTCAAGGACTATGCATTTTAATACTTTATTTTGTCTATCAGTACCCCTAAGCACATGGTTTTTAGAGCTCACAGTTTTTACTTTCATGCAAGTGGGAGCAGATGGATGGGAACCTCATGGGATAGTAGAAAACCAAGATAATACATTTCCAGTAACTCCATTAAAAGTCATAAACTACAATGGACACAAATCAGATTCCTCTGGCTAAAAACCCATTTTACAAAAAGCACTGCTCTCACATGGTGTATCAATTTCTGTCTTTCTTTTCGCTGGTTTAGTAAATATAACATGCAAATACTTACCATCAGATTAATATAAGCATGTCACTGTGATCACAGTGTGTTCAGTAATCCAATGAGATATTCACTGCAGTTAAAACTTCATTAAGTTTGAATTTTACCTGACGCCTAATCTCACACAGATACAGCAGAGATACAGGCTGAAAAATTGCACTGACATAAAGCTTTTGATGAGCCTTTAATATTTCTGTTCATTATTTTTCAATATAACAGTTGTCAAATGCATAAAAACGTGCACCACCACCGAAAGGAGGGGTTTAATAATGGTGGAAAAATTATATTTGATGCCACAAGATACCTTTTTCATCTATTTGGTTATTCAAATATCATTGTCATTAGCTCTTATGGACATTCAAATAGTAAAATTAGCAAGAAGGCATAGGTTGAATCTAAAAATCATATATTAATGCCACTTCTTCGTCCTAATCCAGCTCACGTGAAGCATAATTAAAAGATCATTAAAAATGACACAAATCTAAACAGAGGCATTTTATTTCTGCTGGCTGGTATATGAGCATTAATGAGGTTGCTATGCAACCCCCTGACATCCGGTGACAGTTTGTGGTAGTTTGGCAGATCATCTGCTTCAACTGCTACTTGCAAATCCGTCGCATCTGTGTGTTTTCCAAAAGGAAATGCATGGACTCTCACGCCTGTCTATTTACAAACTCTCACATGGGTTAAGTATAGCTCAGTTTCATCATTAGCACCGCAGACAGGGGGAAGAGGAGTTCCTGTTTACATCACTCCAGCTCAAAGTGTACATTCTGAAAGATCTCAGCAGAAGAGATTTTTACCACCATCGTGCAGTTCTGTTTATAATTGTCCGTTCCGGTGGAAGCACTTCATCGTGTGTACAAGAATGACTCAGTAGACTGTCACGGTTTTCGATTTCAAGTGCCTGTTATTTCAGTGGAGACACAACAAATGGCTGCCATTTTAAAACATCATTAATCACGTGGGGTTTTCTTCCTGCAATTCTAATCAATTCTGTGACAACAGAGTTAACCCGAATCATTGATTTTTGTGCTTGTAATCTCTACAACTATAACTTAAAACACATTTTTTATGGCTATAACTTAAACTTATCTTTTGAGATAAAACTCCAATTCCTATAACTAGATAGCACACTAAAACTATGAAATGTATGTATATTAGGGAAAGGAGTATGAATACATTATCCTGATTGAACAGATAAATAGATATCTGTTTTCTAAACAGATACAAATACAGAGTTTTATTAGAACGCTTGCCGAAAAGGTTCACATGGCATCTAGTTGGTGTACATCAGGACTGGGATTTTACGTTCATGTGAGCAAGCAGGTCAGATATGAAGCTTACAGGACAAATAAAGACCACATTCATTAACATGAATTTACAGCAGTGCCTTTACAGTGTTCATTCATTCATCTTTAGTAACTGCCTGGTCAGGGCTGTGGTAGATTAAATTACTACTAGTTTGTTTATATTTTGGTAAATTATATCTTAGAGAACAGACTAAATTTGTTAGAAAATGTCATGGGCAGGCACAAACATAAATAATAACTGCGCAAGCTGGATAAAAAAACACTCCCTGCATATTTCTATTTTTTAAAAATAGAGAGAAACAACGTTCACGTTTAGGCCTACTTTAGGTTTAAATCCAAATGACTTTTTTAATCATGCAAATTCTACTTTTTTACAAGGGTGAGTCAAATGACAACCTTAAAAGTGTGACCTAAATTAGATTTGAACCAAATAGTTTCTTCTAGAAAAATCCACCCATTATATCTTGGAACACTTGAATGAAATGGAGATTATGTAGAAAAATGATATCCTTTTGTGATACTTATTTGCAATAAACAATGGAAAAAAAAAAAATCAATGCTTTCATTTGACTCACTCTCATATTTCGTAATTGTGAGTTAATTTCACACACCTGCACCTATTGGGCAATTGTGACTCTCTATTTCGTAGCTGTGAGTTAATATTTCACAATCGTGACTATCTATTGCAAAATTATTTGTTAATATCTCGGAATTATGACTCACTGCTTCCATTTTCAATAATTGACCCACAACAACACAAATATATGCAGCCTTGTGTAAGCAAACATTCTTGTTGATTCTTTTTTCGTGGGAACCGGCCACTCCAGGGGAATGTCTTAGGATGAACTGGAAATTGTGCCTGTGGTGTTGGTGTGGCTCGGTTAGGGGTAGAGGATAGCCTATTAACCAGAAGCACAAAGTTGCACTAACTCACAATTGCAAGATTAAAAAATTGCAACTGGGATATATTAACTAGGGTAAAAAGTCAGTGGGGCAGTGGTAGCTCAGTGGTTAAGCTGTTGGCCTACTGCTTAGAAGGTCATGAGTTCAAATCCAAGCACTGCCAAGTACTGCTGGGCCCTGGAGCAAGGCCCTGGAGCAAGGCCCCTAATCCTCAACGGCTCAGTAGTGTAAATGAGATGAATGTAAGTTGCTCTGGATAAGGGCATCTGCCAAATGCCATAAATGTAAGTTGCAATTATGAGAAAAAGTTATGTAATATTTTGGCAGAAACTAGTTTCCATAGATATTTGGAGCACTAAACAGATACAACTGCAGATAGATATTGTCTTAGACCCCTACTGTATATACATAAATATAACCAGCAAACCCCGCTGCACTTTCAGGCCTTTAAATATTTAATAAAGGTTAGTCCCAATTGACCCAAAGATCATTAAGTATTATTATGCCACTGACAGTCAGATCACACTGTTTATTCCAGTCTAGTTTCAGGCTGTTATGAGAGATATGTGCTGTATCTCTCTCCCTACAGTAAATCTGTTGTACTGTGAGAATCTGTGAGAATTTATGGTGTCTTATAATGAGCTGCTATGTCCTCACACTTCAAAATTCAGAGATATGCAAAATGCAGAACCTGAGCTGCAGTTACACTGATGTGTTTCACCCTGACATCCATCCTACTCCCTAATTAATTAAAACATTAGTCAAATGTGCACTGAGCACAGACTAATTTCAAAGTGTGCCTAAATATAGCTAAACTGCATATCCAGTAACCCTGTCTTAGCAAAACATGTAGCAGACAACGGGGAGAGGCAAAATTGTGCCTGTCCCTTTCCAAGTGCAGGATCTGAAAAGCTGTGCGAATTAAAAAAGTCCCGTTAACGCCACAAGCACTGGCAGCTAGATTCTGACCCGCTGCTTGAATGTGTCAAAGCCAGAAAGCGTCAACTGAATAGCAGCCTAAAAAAGCACAGCAGGATGAAGGTTCTCGTCTGTCTATGGCTACGGTGCTACCAAAAAGCCAAAGAAAGCCTTCGCCAGTGGAAAACCGGCCAGATCTATAGATAAAAAAAGCGTTTGTAAATCAGCAGGCTGTCAGTTTGAATCTGCAAGGCCAGTTGTGACAAAGGAAAGTAAATCTATGGCGAAACAATGGACTCTGGAAGGCTGAGAGTCTAGGAGCTTGCTGAGAAAGGTTCTGCAATAAAGTGTACACCTCCTGCAGGGTTGTTGTTGAAAGGTAGAAAAAGGAGTCCATCAGATCTAAATCAACCCCACACACACTGGCGCAGCAAGACACCACAGCAGAATGCCATCTCCGCTGTGACAGGACCCTAGGTTCATGACAAGACTGGCAATTCAGGTGCCATTTTAAGGTGCATCACTTTTTTTTCTTCAGACCTGAATGAACGAGCAATGGGGTACGTTCGAAGTGAAATGGCTCAGCCAGAACCATTTTTTCTTTCAGGTCTGGTTATCACTTCAGATGACCTTAGCTAGAGAACAAAACCTCAACCTCAGCCTCAGAGCTGCTATGCAGTTGGCACCTGGGTTTAAATAAGGGTTATTTGTCTTGCTTAAATGCAATCAGCAGCCTAGTGCGACTCGATCACAGCTCATGACCAGACAGGCACTCTGAAATCAGCACAAGTATCTTCTCCACGTCCACTCTGACCCCAGACTACACCACTGAATACCAATAAGTACAATAACCCATGTCTCCCATGTCCCATATCTAAAGAGTCTGCTACAGAGGAAGTAACTCATTATTGTTGGTCAAATTACCAGTAATACACTTCAGGATGTGCTGCTACAAGAAAATAATTATGACAAGGTGGTGTGATGCCACGCCAAAGTGGTGACAGGCCTTTCCAAAGTGTACTATTCCTCTTGTACCACAGCTATTTCCCAACGATTAATTTTTTTTATTCGTTTCTGAACACAAAATGTTTTTTAATGTTAATTAAAAAGCAAATTAGTTTATTAACATTTATGTTCTAGCAGGTAAAAACAGTCGATCCCTCACCAGTCTGTCTTTTGCAAGACACAGCTTGTCATGCTACCGAGAAACCAGAAAACATAAAGTCCTCTGTCCCTAGGACTCTCCTGTGGTGGAAAACTTACTGACTATTACAAAGCACTGACTCCTCTCATAAATATTAAATAAACGTCAATACATATGTGTTTTTCTTTGTTTTTCTTGTCATAAGAGTAAATTTCCGATGTTCTCTGGGTGGGATGGATGGCGTTACTCTCTCTCCTTGTCAATCACAGCGACACTATGCTATCATGGGCGTCTGTGAGCTCGTGTATGTGGAAGAGGGTAGATAGGGAGTGTGTTACGCTGTATGAGCAGCAGTTCGAAAAAATACTGTAGTTCACTTCATTTGTCTCAGCGAAATTATGTGTTAGCCTTATTTTATAGCCTCATCCTCCAACTGGTTGGCTGCCATCATATGTTAGAGGAGAGCTAACATAAGAAGAATGGATAAAAAAAATCAATAATCAACTTCTGACCAATCAGATTTGAGAATTCACCAATGCCGTGATATAATTCATTATTGATTAAGTTAAAGTTATTTTGCAATATTAATTATTAAGACAACTTTCTTTTTCTGCTTTCATGTCCTAATCCACTTTGTGTTAACTTGAATCCTGTAACAGAGTCGTGTGATGAATTACCAAAGCATCTGAAAACCCGCTTTTGAGCTTTGGAGAAGAAGATCATATCAGTTTAGCCAGAACAAGCTTTATCGGGGGGAAAATGGATCAAGAGGCATTAAGAGAGAAACATGAAGTGACTGACATTTTCCTTTACAAACAACCTGTTATAAATAAAGGGACAAAATGGAATAGCTGAGAACTGATCTAAGTCTAATTCTTTCCACACAGACCCTCCACACACAAGCATTCATTCCTGTCATCTGGTATGGAAGTGCAGGGCTAGTAATTTTGACACATACAAGATTTTGCAAACAATAACACTTATAACAAGCATTACTGATTAATTCTCACTATTACTGATTAAGTCTGGCAGCATTTGCATACTATACTCAGCTTATAAATGCCTGTAAGCTTTGTCTGTGATCAATTCAGTTTTAAGTAAGTAAAACCTTAATGAATCTAAGAGGTCCTGAGATGAAGAATTGACTTTTTAATCTACATTTTAATTTGCACATCACTACTTACCTTCCATAACATAGACGAGTGAGCCCACGTCGCCCTCTTTAATAATGCAGCTCTCTTTGTCATATTCCACCGGGTACATGCAGTCCACTATCTCCTGGATCTGTGAGAGCTCCAGGTTCTTCATGAAATCATTGTCTAGAATGGCCTCCTTGATGAGTTCCTTGGACCTGTGGATGAAAATAACTTAATGGGTTGAGAGCTGTATATAAAATTGAACACTAGCACACAGCGCACAGGAGAAAATCAATTCACTACTCATGGTGTTTCAGTGATATCCAGGCAGCCTATATGGTCTCGGGTAAGCATGGAATTTAATGCTCTTTTCAGATAAACATTGAAATGGTTTCTCTCAGACAGACTCAAAGCACTTTCATCTTTAAAAAAACTGAGGACCAGAAAGTGGTTATTTCTTTTAAAGAAATAATGTCATGTGGACATTGACTTTGTGAAAGCAGTCAGTAGCTGCGTTTACATGGACACTAATAATCCGATCGTAATTGGACTAGAAGCACAATCAGATTTAAAAAGTCACATGTAAACACGTCAATCGGAATGAATTGGCCAAAACCGATTAAAATTTCATTCGGATCGTAAGAGGTGGTTTAAACCTTTTCTAATCCGATGGAGAGGACATGTAAACACTTCATCGGATTGAAAATGAAACCAGATAGTTCTGCGCATGTGCAGTATCACGCTCCTCGTCTGTGAAGTGGTGCAAGACGACGTTGTCCCACCAGTCCTTGCTTCGGACCCTCATCCACAGACGCCTTGTTCTGGGCTCGGAAAGGGGCATTTTAATTGCTTGATAAATACACGCAGTACCGCACAACACATCACACGCTCATCGTCTTCTAATTAGCAGCTGAAATAGGCAAATGTTAAGTCTGCTTTTTAAAACGAAAAAAAGAAGCAATGGCAAGAGAGTGGCTGCTAGTATCTGCATGTTGGAACGGCGGGAAACGTGTATTCGTGCACTGTGCGCATGTCAGAAGATCAAATCCGATTCTGTCATGTAAACGCGCATATCAACCTGATTACTTTATTCAGCGTTCTTGTAAACACTGCGATCGGATTAATCAATCTAATTGATTTCATTCCGATTGAAACAAAAAGCGTCCATGTAAACGTGACTAGTGCTGCCTCTCATCAGTGGATGGATTCTCGTTTACACAGAACTAAATACTAAATTACAGCCTCAGCCTTACTGATTGAGGGCTGCGCAGTATGTTTCATCTTTCTGTCGTGCATCAGGAGGCCCTGTCATTACTGGCAGAACGCCGTTCAGAGATGCCCTTTTAGAAGCTACTATTTTCAATCCATGCTCTGGTTGACTTTAATTATTTTATTATGCCGATAATGCAAAAGCGAGACGCTCCGTCTGCTTGAGATAAATCAGAACACTTTCCTTCAATTTGGGCACCAGGGCTGGGAAATGAAACATCTGCTCCAGTGAACTTACAGCCCTGAGGAGAGCAAGAGGTACAGAGCTGACTCGCAGATACATTTGAACTACGCCGGCTTCTTCGTTCACACTAGGTGCTAATGCTTGCTGAATAGGAATATATTAGGGTCCATTTCTGTTCTATTAATATGTTAGGGTTTCATTACTGTTTTCAAAGCTCCTTCAGTGATAATCAGCTCACCAAATATCTTGTGGAAGAATGGTGTTCATCACTCCTGTACAGTTCCAGAGATTTGCAGAATCCACACCAAGGCACAATGAAGCTGTTCTCCCCAATTTGGTTACCTGCCAATTCCTACCTACCAGTTAGCTCTCCCCTATCTTATGACAGCTACCAACTGGGGAGGGTAAAGCCTAACACACGCTTCCTCCTGAGACAGCCAACCCCAACATTTCAAACTGGCTATGTACCCTCTTCCACATACATGAGCTCACAGATGCCCACGATTGGCTAGTGTCGCTGTGATTGACAGGAGAGAGAGTATGGATTCAAATTTGCGATGTCCAGACAATAGTGCGACCGTTTTTTTTGTTTATTTGTTTGTTTCACCACTCGGAAGCCCATTAAAGCTGATCTAGCAATACGTTTTAGCGCAACATCTTTATGCTGGCTTGTCCCATCTGTATGTCAAAGAGAACGGGCAAGGACAAAGAGAAAGCAGTGTTGTGAGCATGCTCAATTTCCTATAATATTCCCCCAAGAACAAGCTGAGAATACAATAAATTAAGAAAATAAGAACTACATAAGGCATATAGATAAACTTTTGCTAAACAAACATAACCTAACAGGCTTACTAACTAGCTAGCAGAGTAAAATAACATCTAAAATGATATTTGTTGTCATGTAAAGTTTTTGGCTGCGTAAATCCCAACTTGACCGTATTAAAGCATTCATAGTGCCTGCTTGTAAACAGGTTATAGACATTTTAGGTGTCATTTCCGGATTCACTTTCAATCCAGTGACCACCGCTCCTAATTTCCAGTCTGATCCAAATCCAGGTCATACATTGCAATGCTCACACACGCCTGATTTCTAACACACCTGGTTCCTGTTTTTCTTCAATCATTCTCTACTTAAGCAGCTCAATCATGCATGTTCCTTGGGAGGTTTTGTTATCTTTTCAGCGTGCAACTATATTGCTGACCATTGCCTGTTTTTGACCACAATTCTGCCTTGGACGTGGATAAAATGAAGCACAGGCTTACAGCCACCTGCCTCCAATTCATGACAATTAAAAACCAAAATAAAATCATGCCTGTGTTTCTTTTTCTCAGAAACTGTTACAACTACAGCATCTCTTTATTTTTATACTACTGTGCTGGGGCTAAACTTTTACCTGTCAAGCCTGAAGGAGAAACGGCATGTATCTGTGTGTTAACTGGCAAAGATTTGCTGCAGTTTGTATGAAATTTTTAATGAGTTGTTGCATAATGACTTGAAATCGTGACTTTGCCTGCAGCACAGATACAAGCCACAGTGGGTATTAATATGAAGCTACACTCTTAATACAGATGACATTAGGACCATACCACTCGCTACAAGTATCAGACTTCGATCTTTACTGCCCAATTATGTTATCATAAAATGGAAATTTGTCCTGAATGACTCACTATACTTGGAGTTAATGGGGGTTTTCAGAACATGTAGCCTATTCTATCACCCTCCAATTTCTCTTCTTGATAAAGAGATTGCATTCAGACAACCTACTATTTCCAGACAGACTCGGGGTGACTCCGGATGCCAATAACAGGAACCATAAAAGAGATAAAGCAGAAGGGAAATTATTCATTTAGCATTTATTCTGGAACTCAGAAGGGGGCATTCTGCGGGAAGTGCTTCATTTTGTTCTAACTTTTAAAGAGCTGCTGAAATAGAAGAAAACATTGGTACTACCAAATCCATTATGAATATTCCATAATCAATAATCAGTAAGGTAGTGTCAAGATATCAGACTCCATACAACGATCACGATTTTATATATCTGCATATTGAACAATACTTTCAACAGACTGCATAATAAAGTAGACTATTTACCATAACATTCATAACTTCCTCTTTATCTCGACTCAAGCACACTGTTTTTCTCGAGCTAATACACTCACATACTCGCATCTTAGCCAGTGCTAATATCATTGCATCTGCGCCGACATCACATAGATGACAACGTGAAGAAAAACACAGACTCTCTCTCTCTCTTGCTATACTTACTAATGTAAACCTCGACTGATCGGATTCAAATCATATAATTTCAATGGATTACTGCATTTTTATATACAGATTACACTGTCAAGTTTAAATAGCTTATGTATTTCATTTGTACAAACAAATTTAATGCATATTTTATAAAAATCCAGTTGTTTTATATTAATCACATTAATTACAGAATTATAAAATATGTAGAAAATTTAAAGCAAGGTGAGATAAATACAGTCAGGTCCATAAGTATTGGGACAGTGACACAATTTTTGTAATTTTGTCTCTGTACACCACCACAGTGGATTTGAAATGAAGCAATCAAGATGTGATTGAATTGTAGAATTTCAGCTTTAATTCAAGGGGTTTAACAAAAATATTGCATTAACCTTTTAGGAATTACAGCCATTTTTTTTACATACTCCCACCATTTTCACAGGCTCAAAAGTAATTGGACAAACTAATAATATTAAAACTCATAATATTAAGATTATTTTTAATTCCTGGATGCAAATCCTTTGCAGTCAATGACTGCCTGAAGTCTGGAACCTACGGACATTACCAAATGCTGAGTTTCCTCCCTTGAGATGCTTTGCCAGGCCTTTTACTGCAGCCGCCTTCAGTTACTGCTTGTTTGTGGGTCTTTCTGCCTTCAGTTTTGTCTTCAGTAAGTGAAAAGCACGCTCAATTGTGTTGAGGTCAGGTGACTACCTCGGCTATTTAAGATCATTCCATTTCTTTGCCTTAAGATGCTCTTGGGTTGCTTTCACAGTACGTTTTGGGTCATTATTCATCTGTACTGTGAAGTGCCGTCCTTATCAGTTTTGCAGCATTTGACTGAATCTGAGCAGAAAGTATAATGATATACACTTCAGAATTCATCCTGCTACTTCTGTCAGCAGTCACATCATCAATAAACACCAGTGACCCACTTCCATTGGCAGCCATACATTCCCATGCCATAACACTGCCTCCACATGTTTGACAGATGATGTGATATGCTTTGGATCATGAGCCTTTCTTTTCCTTCTCCATACACCATATTACAGTTTATCTTGCATCAGAACTGGTCAGGCTTTTTTTAGAGGCTTTTTAGCAAAGTCTAATCTGGACTTTCTGTTCTTGAGTGTTACCAGTGGTTTGCATCTTGAGGTAAAACGTCTGTATTTACATTCATTAAGGTGTCTCTTGATTGTAGACTTTGACAATGATACACCTACCTCCTCCAGAGTGTTCCTGACTTGGCTAGATGTTGTGAAGGAGTTTTTATTCACCAAGGAAAGAATTCTGCGATCATCCACTTTAGTTGTCTTCCGTGGTCTTCCAGGCCTTTTGGTATTGCTGAAATAGCCAGTGCATTCCTGCTTTTTAAGAATGTACCAAATTGTTGATTTGGCCACTCCTAATGTTTCTGCTGTCTCTCTGATAGGTCTGTTTTGTTTTTTCAGCCTAATGATGGCCGCCTTCACTTGCATCAATGAATCATGAAACTGCTCATCAGTCAATTGTCCAATTGCTTTTGAGCCTGCGATAATGGCTGTAATTCCTAAAAGGTTAATGCAATATTTTTTTTTATTTAACCCCCTTGAATTAAAGCTGAAAGTCTACACTTCAATCACATCTTGATTGCTTCATTTCAAATCCATTGTGGTGGTATACAGAGGCAAAATTATGAAAATTGTGTCACTGTCCCAATACTTATGGACCTGACTGTACATAAATTAAGACAAATAAGCTTAGTCATTCAATTAAGAAGAAATTTATATAAAAGGAATATAAAAGGAAGACAGGCTGTAATGGCTCAGCGTATAAGTGGGTTCCGTTTGCCATGGTATCTTTTTTTAATGCTGGGCAAAGCATCATTAGAGCCACCGATATGTGACTGATCTGCCATGTCTCCATCTGCAGTGTGACCTATATGCCCATATCCACCATGTCAAACCATTTTTACCTCACTTATTTCACATAGACTTCAGCTTTTCTGTAATTCGGCTCCAGATTTTGGCCTTTCAGGTGCTGTTACATTGTAGGTGTCACTGTTACTGGCATAGACATGACAAAATACTGTCAAAATCATTTCTACTTCTATTTCTGAGAAAGATTTTCTTGTTGTTTACTCATCACATCAGCTCTGTGGACTTTCACCAAATGCAAATCAGCTGTGCCGTGATGGCAAATGCCTGATGATTTATGTGTGATTGTCATTCATCAACATACAGTATGTATGCGAGAATGAAGAAAATCAGCAGAAACCCGGCAGAAATGTTTAGCTTAGTTTGGCTTATGCAAATATTTACACACAAATTTACGAAATGATTGATAGAGGCCCAATGTTTTTAAAATGTTTTAAAGCAGTTTCTAAATTTTTATCAAGCAATGCCAAAAAAACATTAATTTGATTAATATATATATACCCTAAACAGGCAAGGTATCCTGGGAGATACAAAGTGTAAAATTGTGTTAATTGAACCCTAATGTGTTCAAAAATAGAAATGAATTAATTTTCTTAAGTGTTTAATGTTCTTTGCCATTAAAGCATTAAGAGCACTTTGCTCTTTGCTTCCAGCGTGTTTGGAGCGTTTATTTTTCTGATACATTTTTGTAAAAAACAGATCTCAATTTAACATAAATAAGCATAGGACCACCCTTGTCACCATATCATCATAACACGTCTATCTGAATTTGGTATTTTTAGCCCAGTATCAACTTCAATGTATAAATAATGCTGTTCTGTGAAAGAAAGAATTTTTCTTCCATGTTTGTACAAATTGAGACTCTTCTTGCCACAGCAGGTCATCACAATGGTTGAGCTTTGAAATGCAAGACACAAACAAGGTCAAACTTTAATTACAGAAGCAAAAAAAAAAAAAAGCAGGATGATTTTTTCTCCCCTTTAGAAAAAGTTCCAGTGCAAAGCGATTTTGTTGCTTAGATGCAGCTAGATAACTGTGTGGCAGTATAGATAAAAAAGACAATTAACTTATACCAGATGTTGAATTCTCAAATCTGATTGGTCAGAAGGTGTTGATTAATTTTCTATAACAGAAGCTCTGACAACAGTGCTGGCTGCAAGGCAAATCACAGGTTTATATTAATAACACTCTTTCTATTACGTGACTATATCTTACATTTCCACAGATTTAGCCTTGGAGACTATAAAACAGCATCTCAATAACAGACAAATTACGTCAAATGTACTCAATCTCAAATTACAAATCCAACTGCAAAACTAATGCAAGAAAATTAGATAAGAACTTAGGTCAAGCTAGATAAGATACACTATAAGGCCAAAGATTTGTGGAACTAAGGGGTCTAGCCCAAAGCTGTTCCAGCATGGCAATGACCCTGTGCACAAAACAAGGTCCATAAAGACATGGTCTGCCATAGTAATGGCTAATTCAAACATATAATTATTGATATGGTGAAGTTTTCTGTAAGGAGCTATTTATTTTTAACATTTTGGAAGGAGTCTCCAGTGTAAAGCTGTAACTTTACTACATGGGAAAGTCTGAAGATGGAGGATGTTGTGTTTTGCAGTTTTTCTGTAACAAGCTGCATTTTTTCCCTTTATTAATGACTGTATATAGCTGCTATAACATAAGTGATAACAGGAACTAACTAGATTCATTGGCATTGCACAACATTAAAGGTAACTATACTAAATAAATACTAAATTGTAATAGCTGGCAATTGTAGTATAAGAGGAATAAAACTCTTTGGGATGTACTGTTACAGGAAAACAATCCACTTCAGTGTCCTAAGTGTGTATGCAGTATGCAGTGTTCTCAGCATGCAGCATCATGTTTTATTGCTTACTAATTAAACATGTCATAACCTTGCCAGGAGTGGAATGTGATAGACTGGCACACTGTGCATCCACACACACAGTGTAGTGCATCCACACACAAAGTGAAATGCATCCACACACACAGTGAAGTGGATAACAAATTATGTTTTATGCTCCCGATTGGCCTAATAGAAAAGCATTCACCGTACTGCACAAGTTCAAATGCCGACAACGCCACAGTTATCTGTGGCTGGGAGTCCAAGAGAGCAAAACTGGCCATGCTTTCTGGGTGGGAAAGATGGCACGCTATCTCTCCCCTGTCAGTCAGAGCACTAACCAATCATAGGCATCTGCGAGCTCATGTATGCGGAAGGGGGCAGATAGCGCTTTCTTCTGAGTGTGTTATGGTGCCATGTGTTCCAGCACGAGCAGCAGTTCCGAAGTATGTGCTTGGCTGGCTTCATATGTCTCAGAAGAAGCACATATTAGCCTTCACCCTCCCTGGCTGGTAGCTGCTGGAGGGCTGGCTTGTGGATGGAAATTGGCCAAGACCAAATTAGGGAGAAAATGGAGGGAAAAAAGACTTTATGTTTCGTGGCATATATGCTATTTTGTGTATGTGTATGGGTGGGTGTGTGTTTGTGTGTGTCTGTGTGTGTGTGTGTGTGTGTGTATATATATGAATGGCAGTTTAAATCTTCAAATATTTGAATAATGCTTTGAAATATTCAAACAGTAATTTTGCCTAAAATGCCCATCCCTAATACTGACAGTTTACAGTGTCTTTTCTGTCGAACCCAATCCACAGTGTCAATGAAGGAAATCTAAATTTCATTCAAATGTTCTGTTATAACGATTGACTGTCATTGATTGTGCATAAGATAGCACACTTTAAATTGCAAATCACATTTCCATAAATCATTTAATCACCAATGCCCTGGAGAGATTGTAATCAGAATCTGGGCCCACATGCTAGACTGACCTGACTGAGGGCTGTCTGGCGATTTATGGGGTTATTCTGTTCTCAGTGTTCTCAGGCACGCTACTAAATTTTCTTATTATAGCCCCTCAGTGAGAAACCTCCCAAAGTCTCAGATTATTGCTGGATCTACAGCATTATAGTGACAGCTATATAAAATCCCTGAGGACTGATAAACCAAAAGTCCCTCCTGTTCCACCACTCCTGAATCAACTTGAAAGACTCCATGCATGCAAACACTCGATAAGTACCAAAATAAGCTTCAATAAAAGACTGGTACTGGCACTTCATTAGACCTTTGTAGACGTCAAAGACTCTCCTGTTCATTAGCAAGATCAGAAAGGACAGCGCTGCCGAGTGCCAAAGTTTCCTTTTGAGCTGGCAGCCACATGAGGTGGCTATCATTCAAGACCAGCTCCATGCGAGCCTGTCCAAAACAAGTGGCGCTTTGAGAGGAGGGTGGCCATGGAGACAGCGAATGAAATGCCACCTTTCGTCAGGCTCCACAATATCAAATGAAAGTCTTTGATATGAAGATGCATCATTAGAGCTCAGAGGAATGCCGATGCTGTATTTCAGCCACATGGAGCCTGGCTTTATTAAGCCAAGCCAAATAGATTCAGGCATCTGTTGTAGGTCAAGATGCTCACGGTGCATGCTGCAATCATCCTCTGCTTGGCTGTCCACTCATGTTCATTGTGTATTTCTTAACCTCACTTCCACTCTTTTGTTTGAAAAGATTTATGTGTGCGAGGCCAGAGAGACCAAGTCAGAGCAACGGCCTTATAAGGAGAAAGTATGCTCCCAGGGATAGACACATTCTGAGGGAAAAACCTTTACCGAGGCCATGGATTGAGAGAATCTTATGCTGAATACTTTTTTCAAGGACTCCTTTTACTCTGAATGTCATCTTGTGCAATAAAAGGTTAGTTGAATGGCATTAAAAGCACAATGCCAAAATGAAAAAAGATTAAATATATTGTAAAGTAATGTGTGTGCATTCAGCATCTGAGCCCAGTCCCTCAGGAGTCTTGATAAGCCTCTGTCTGGAAAAAAAAAAAGAAAAAAAAAAAACAAAAAAACAGTAGCCTCTGAAATGGTACACACTGTTGCTTCAGGCATTGCAAACTGAAGCTGTGACACTAGTTGAGGAAAAACTTCTGATATACTCCAACCCCCGCATTTTCAAAAATAGTTTCAAAGATAGATAATGGCTAGATAAAAAGCAAATCGGTGCAAAGAGATATAATATACTTGGGAAGATTGGATGCACAGTGACATCTGTCATTATGCAATTAATATCTGGTTCAAAATGTGCACAGCCATATATACATATTCATTTCCATCCAAGGACATTCTGCCTCACTTCATAATACAACTCTGTTAACTACTGGAATACAAGAAATACACTCTGTTTTATATATACATGATCTGATCCTCTCTTTGTATTCTGCTCATCTAACTACACTGACCTCTTCCACTTTGGTGCGATCATGGATATCCAGCTTCAAACTGTAGAGGGGACCTTGCAATAAACACCATCACGTCACCCTGGATCTACTTCAAATTGAACACATATTAGCGTTTGCTCTCCAGACAGTGCCTGTACACATGATTAACAGAAAGAGCAGAAACCCAAAAAAGAACAGATTGCACTCGCCCAGAGCTGAAAAGAATATTGCTTTCCACTCTGTGCTGGAAGTAAATATCTATGTCATGCAGGCACAGGGAGTTGTGAAAATGCTCTCTCACGCACAAAGAAAAAGAAAGACAGACAGAGAGACAGAGAGAGAGAGAGAGAGAGAGAGAGAGAGAATGCAAAAATGGGAGATGAGGGAAGCAGAGGAATGAATACAGACATGGGCTGAGTAATCCTGCTCCAGGAAAAAAAATTCTGCCTTGAACATCTTGCCTGCATATTATTGTTATTATTATTATCATTATTATTATTGTTATTATTATTATTATTATTATTACAAACAGCATTTTAATAGTCAGTGATTAACAGAAATTACCACTTGATCAGTGGCATTATGATCCGTCCACTTCAAGAAAAAGTTAGGTAGGAGGATGTCAGAATTATCTGAATGATGTTACACTATCGCATATGATCTATGATGTTATTAGCTCTTTAAAGCTACGTTTAGTCCTGTGTAGCTGTTTCACTTCTGTGTTAGCACGGACGAGCTGAAGCAACTAGTGGGAAGACGACACCTGTTCGTGTCTGTGCTTAAATGGGTTGCACATTATGTATGCAGACCAAATACGCAATCCAGCCTTGCAGATCCGTCAACACTCTATGTGTTCATTCAGAGCTGGCGTCTGTGCTATCGAGATCATCAGTGAAGCAGGGAGAAGTACAAAGCAGACGTCAATGCCTGACAGCAAAAACCCTGTTGAAATTAATCATACAGCGGTCCTGATATTAAGTCCAGCTGGACAGAAATGAGCCGCGTGCATGCTGACTGAACACAGGAACAGTGGATCTTGCTGTGTAGCTGTCACAATGGAGTCCCAGTGACGGATAAGGAAAAGAGTTGACGTCAAAGGTACGATTATATCACTACGCAGCAAAATTCCCAGTGTTGGATATGCTTAAATTCATTCATTCACTCATCTTTACTAAACACTTTATCCTGATCAGGATAGTAGTGAAACCAGAACCCGTCCTAGAAACACTGCATATGACGTGGGAATACACCTTAGATGGCATGCCTGTTTATCTATCACCTAATACACACATTCACACCAATTTAAAAAAAAAAGTAGTCTGGTGTTCTCAAACTTTGTGCAGCCAAGGACCTGTTTAACTATTAAATAAATTCCAGGTACCCCTTCAGTACAGTTTTTTATGAACACTGAAATATTCATCTCCTTATTTAAATATGTACAATATTATTTTAGCTATTTATTAGAGCCATAAATCTTTTCATTCCTGAACTTTCCACTGACACAGCATATTAGGTCCAAATTGACCTTATTTATAGACTACACCATGTTTTGGAGGTATTGTAGTTTGGATGAAACCCATATTCAAAAGACCAAGTGGTCAAATAGGTTCATAAGTACAGGGTGTCCAAAAAGTCAGGGACCAATGGGGATATGTCAAGCAAAATCTGCAAAAAAAAAAAAAAAAGTGATACAGTGGTGTAGAAAATGCGTAGAGCACATGGTAGAAATAATAAATACAAAATTAAGTGTATGTAGTTTTACTCTCATTGGATGAGTCCTGACTTTTCAGACACCCTGTAAAAGAACTCAGTAATAAACATCATAAAGTTTGATAATCAACTGCTGTAATGAAAACAAAATCCCACACTCCCTGACTATGCTTCACGGACACTTTGAGAACTCAGTAGCCAAAACATCTAGGAACATCTGGAAGGTTTTTGGGAAGAACGTGGAGTAAGCAGAGGATGAAACCGAGTTCAGGATCGAAACCAGGCACCTGAAGCTGCTCCACCATTCCACCTGTATGATTCCAGCTAGACACATACTGCACACTGTAAGGTTTCATTCAAACATCTAGACAGTGTATGAGGTACTGTAGGTACCGTTAATCGAACAGTGGCGATCGTCCTATGCTGTGACTTTAATCCTTGGATAACTTCGGTACACTTTCACAACTTGAAGACTCTACGAACACACCACATACATGCATGGATCATGTGTGAGCATGTGAAAGGTTTATTTGGAGACCTACTCTGGGCTCTTGGGGTAGAAGGGCAGGGTGACTTGGCTGAGATCCTGGATGTCCAGGGCGGTTGGTTCAGCTGAGATGGCTTGCCGTTTGGTCCTCTGCTGCTCCTGCAGCTCATTCTGTTTCTGCTGGACCTGCTGTGTGGCTGGTCTGATCACAGAGCGGTACTTATCCAGCTCAGTCTGTAGTTTCTGGATCAGCTCATCTTTCTGGTCCAGCTCGAGCTCCAGCTCGTCGATCAGTGCGTCCCTCTGCCTCAGCTCCTCGATCTTCTCCTGCAAGGCGTACTGCAGGTCGCGCAGGGTGCCCATGCTCCCCTGATGCTCTCCGAGCTTCCAGCTGACTGTGGCAAGCGCAACAAAAGCTGTCAAGCTGTCACAAAGCCGCGCACACGTGATCACTACTGAGGAAATAAACGCAAAAAGTCACGCGCGCATACGAATTCCCGATGCATCGCAGTCGGAAAAAACACCGCACGCACACATACACACACACACACACACAAAGTTGTTTGTTTTCTTTTCTCACGCACTTCTCACGCACATGGTCTTACAGAACCGCTCAGACGCGCGAGCGCTCCCGGAATGCCGAAACACTTCGCTTTTTTTCTGCTTTTTCTTTTTTTTTTTTTTTCTCTCCGTCTGGAGTAACGCGTTCGCGCGACTCTCCTCCGCGAGGCGCTCAGCCAATCAGAAGTCGCACGTGGCCAGCAGTGAGCCAATGAGAGCGCTCGGGTACTTGAGGCTGTCTGGAAAACCTGTTACACTCACATGCTAACACAACAACAGCTCCTGAAGTTTGGGAAGCGTCGTGACACTGCTGGGGGAAATATGAGCCATAAAGTGTGTCAGGATGAATTCAGATATATAAATTACCCCGTACTGTTCATAAATATGAAGGTGAAATGTTTATTTCCTGTTCTAAAGTTGCATGGCTGTTGTCAAAGCTGACTGGAAACTATTTTGAATGACTTGGGAATGTTTGGGAATTTGAGAGACATATTTTCCCTGGGTTAGGTCCTTACTTTCATCCTCAGTTACATTTAGACATTATATATTTATGGCATACTTATTCATTGAATCAATAAATCAAAATTTTAATAATTCAATTCTGCAAATGCATCATTTACATATTCTATACTGTATATGTTACAAGCTGTTGGCCTGAGTAACATTCTGTAATTCATTTCTTACCACAATAACAATAACTGGGTTTACAAAAATTTCCAAATTCATAACAAACATATGCTTCTAAGTTATACTTTCACAATTTCGTTGTACCCTGTGCAATGACAATAAAGAATCTATCTCGCTATACTTTCACAATATACCTGAATAGTCCCTATATCTTGATGATGTGACTGTGATTGTTAAAGCAAATAAAACTTCTCACTGGATAATGAGCAAATAAAACAGTTTAATTAACTTTCCCCTGAAGTTTTGGCGTATTTTCACAGAGGATAGCACTGCCATCTCAAAGCTCCATGGGCCTGGATTCAATCCTTAGCACATGTTAGTGTCTGTGTGGAGTTTCTGTGTATGTTCTCCCTGTGTCTGTATGGGTTTCCTCCGGGTTCTCCGGTTTCCTCCCAGAAGTGTGCTAGTAGGTAGATTGGCTACACTAAATTGCCCCTAGATGTGCGTGTGTGTGTGTGAATGTGTGTGCATGGTGCCCTTTGATGGACTGGAGTCTCATCCAGGGTGTATTCCCGCCTCACATTGTTCCCCAGTGTTCCCAGGATAGGCTTCGGAGCCACAGCAACCCTGACCATATATTTTCACAATTTTGTGTGTACCTGTTGAATATAATGTTTGTTTAGCAATGGCCTGTTCCCAACATACCTTTCAGTTGAGATCAAACCAAATCAGTTTGATATTCCAGCAAGACCAGGATCACATGATTGTCTGAACGGCTACATAAAACGCATATTTTCAAACGGCTGTGTACTGAGATTTCCTTACGATCTGATTACAACTGGAATTTTCATGTCCCAGTTCGAGATCATAAGGAAATCTCAGTACACAGCTATTTCAAAATATGCATTTTATGTAGCCGTTCAGACAATCACGTGATCTTGGTCTTGCTGGAATATCAAACTGATTTGGTTTGATCTCAGCTCTTCAGTCTTGGATTCTGTAGTGTGAGTAAAGCTCTTAGGCTGTGTAATCTCATCTGATTGCCTGTTCTTTGCAATCATATTGAATTCACTACTGGTATGGAAAAGAAGTTGGGAATATTTGATGCCCTCCATTACTTTTCCCCTTGGTGTATGCTTTTCTTATTAAACCTTGTCAATACATTTATAGATCGTGTGTGTCATAAGATAATCTATGTGGAACTTCCTCTAGTGTTTGAAATGAAGTCCATATGTGGTTGCTTATGTTCTACTGTTACCCACCCACCCCTTAGTGAAATATTCTGCTCTACCAGGGCTACCCTAAACAGATGGAGTTTTAATGATCCGCAGCAAACACTGAGGATATCTCCAATGAAGCATCTGTGTGAGAACCATCAAACCCACCAGGTTCATTTCATAGCCTTTGTGCAAAAGAGACTAAACGAGTCACATATTTTCTGCATCGATATGCCTAATAAACAATGACTAGAAATTTTGTTGTGCCATGCTGAATGCTGGAGCAGCAGGTAGTGTTGTGTCACTGGTTGTGCCTGAGTTTTGCATGTTCTCCCCACGCACATATGGGTTTCATCTAGGTTCTCTGGTTTCCTCCCATCTCCCAAAACATGCCAGTAGGTGGACTGGCTGCTCTAAATTGCCCCTAGGTGTGAATCAGCATGGGTCTGTGTATGTGTGTGTGTGTGTGTGTTTTTGTGTGCGTATGTGTGCATGGTGCTGTGATGAATATATGATAATATAAGTGTCATATTGTTGTGCAAATCGTTAATTCTCCATATAGAAAAGGTAAATATAGAATACTGTGGAAAGTACTGCATTACCATATCTAGTAGACCATATCAGATCCGAACATATTGTTTGAAAAAAGGATCAAATGCTCCCTCTTGGGGTACAAAGGAAGTATGACAGCCTTATTGGATTAAAACAGTTCTCGTAGGTCCACCAAGCCACCAAGTAGGCAGGTAAGTATATAAGATTATTTTTGTTCAATATATAGTTAAGAAACAGCCCTGATTAAAATCAAGCAAATCCAATAAGGCATATGTCAAGATTAAATTTTCATGTGATACTTTTTTGATTTACAATATTGTCATGATATTGTATTTTGCTAGTTTTCTTAAAAAAAAAAAAAAAAAAAAAAACTTTTCGTTAGTCTGAACAACCGTTTTTCAAACTTTGATGTGAACAAAATATTTTTCAAGAATTACATATGCAGTGCGCCATCATTTTTGTCCCAACTAAGGACCCTTAGGAAATAGTTGTCCTTTTGCTGCATTCTGAGCATGATATATTTTATCTCTGAAGCACAAACCTTTCCCAAATATGCTGCCTACCTGCTAAACCAGCCTCCGTGCAAATCTAACATGATTGATGTGGCAATAATTTGAAGTGTCCATTATAACAATTTGGTGCATGCTGGATAGCAATATTTCATTTTCCTTCCTAGCATTTAGACAGCCTTTTTTTTATCTCATTTCCATGAGAGCTCCAATTTAAATCTATCCCATTCATTACGGTGAATTACAGGCCCAATTAGGGCTCCGTGGCATTCTCGCTGAAGACGCACAAGGAGTCTGGGGAGCACATCAAAGTGTCACGACAAGATGCGATGCAAATGCAGCAAGGGTTGGCGTGACAAACCCAGGAGCCTTTTATCTGTCCCCGCAAGTTAACGCACTGTCCACGCTCGAGTGCTTTTCAAGGAGCTTGTTGATTATATAGGGAGTGCTAAATTCAAACATGCAGGCCAGGTGTGGGAGGCAGACTCTCCTAAAACACAAACATGTCCTTTTTTCTTCAGAGACAAGGCTGTGTTTACTTGTAAAATTACAATTTTACTAAAGCTTTATTAGATTCTGTCTCACCTAAGTTTGATAAGAGCCTTAGAATGATTGTAGAATATATTACATGTTTGTATGGGAAGTTAACACTTTACAATATTGTACAGGGACTAATGAATGAACAGTACTATATTAACACCTAAGTCACTCCTATTAACTATTAATGAATATTGGGTAATTACTCAGTAAGTAATAATAAAGTAAGGATTTGTTAGTTCATTATGAACTAAGCAATAATTACAGTATTATATACTGCATCTCATGGAGAACTACCTATTAAAGAACTACTAGCTGATGATGATGAAGCATTCTACTGCAACACTTCATCACCTACAATATCAATATCAGTTTTCTATTATTATAATAAACATAAAAAGATGTGCTCAGAGTATGCAGAGGTCAAACACACCCTGTAGGCACCACTGTCCCTTCTGAACTCTCTTTGAACCTTTATATGTGGCAGTATGAGCCAAATTGCATATTTGACCTACAAACGGGACTCCAGCTATTACACTAGTGTCTAGGAGAATAGATTTCTTGCTTCCAATCATTCTTTTCCGCAGTAGAAAGTATGTCAGTGTTTCTTTTGAACAATCACAAAGCGATGACTCACATAAATACATCACTCTGCGTATAATGCCCTACTTTCATAGTGTCTGAAATATGCTTTCCAAATATTACAGAATGAGTAAGTACTTTGTGTATGTCACATAATGACTAAAGTGTTACTGTGTCTTTCCTCAGGAGTTAACCGTGATGAGTGATGTAAAAAGGCTGGCTGAGGGACGTGACCATAAAGGCATGTAACATTGAATAAGGTCACAAAGGTAATGGGATGCTAAGCCATGGATGTCTTTATGAGAATTTTACAATCAATCACAGGAAGCCATTGTATGTAGAAATATAATACTCCAGCCTGGAAGAGACAAAAGCATGAACTAATGTTTCAGCATCAGGTAATGATAATAGTGGTCTAATTTTAGCAGTAATATAGAGATGAAAAAGGAAGTTGGTTAATATATTAGGTGTTAATATAGTACTACTCATTCGTTTCTGCTTAGTTCCTGTATATTTACCAAGGATTAACTATGTATGTATGTTCAGTACTGTAATGCGTTACCTATGGGAAATGTAAACCTGACTAGAACAAGCTTTATAAGACAAACTACTGCAATGGTTGACAAAAAGACAAACATTTTTATCTTTATTTATCTCAGTCTACTAAATGGGCACATAACTTCATTTTGGAAGCAGTTGATTGTTCTTACATGTGAAACCCTGTAAAATTTCTGTTCGGGTATCACTTTACTATACAGACTTACTGTAATTTGGTGACATCTAGTGGGGCAAATATAAACTAGCATGAACTGACTAGCTTATAACAATGAATACGATGCATGACCTTAATTCTACTTTCAGATTTTTTTTAGCTCTGTCTTTCAAATAAACTGCCAAGAAAACTAATCATCATAGGCTCCTATGTTTTATTACACTTTAATGACTATTATGACCACAGACCTAGCAACATGATACAGAATAGCAATTAAATAAGGAAACCTATATCTGTAATCTGTTACTTATTAACTGCTCACTCTCAGATCCTAACTCAAAATGAATGCTTTATTAAAGGCAAGACTATTTGGAGGGTAAACTTGATAAGTCTACAGAGCAAACACTCAGAGACAGTGCTAGTATTAACTGTAAAACAAATATGTGGTGTGCATAAAGAGCCTAATTATAGTGATAAAGATTTCGACCTTTTCTGTTTAGATTAGATTAGATAAATCATTTCTAACATATCTCAATTCACTTAACATTAAATAATAAACACTTCTCAATTCAGTTTTTAAAGTTTAGCGTTTTTTAAGGCCATTTAACCAAAAATGCTAAAGTATAGAGTTCAAACAACTGGCAGTGCATGTTCCATAATTTAATAACGATTTTCACTAACTGGAATCCAGGTTGCGTGTAAGGCTAGGATAAAACCTAACAAATTGCACGCCTGTATATGGCAGGAAGTTCATCTACATTAAATATGTAACAGCAAGCATTAAATATTCAGCAAGGTTAGGATCCAGGAGGTAAGCTGTGCATGAGTGGGGAGGGAGGGGGAACTGCACAAAGGCTGCTTTCACATCTGAAAGAGCATCCGTCTGTAATCTGTGGCCAGTAGCACCGAGCACTGAAGGAGATGTGTTGATATTTTGCTAAAAATGGAGCAGGACGTGCGTTTTGCAAACAGAAAATAAATGCGAGAAGGAGAGAACTTCATGCAAACACGTAAAGCAAATTTCCTATATGTCCAGCTCGATACTACTGAATGTCAAAGGTGCTATTTAAAAGTTTATCCAACAGTAGAAACGTTGCTGTGTATATGCTACGCTTTCAGAAATAAAGGTACCAAACTTGTGCTGTAGTAGGACCACCAAGGGGGCATCTTTTTATCTTTAGCATGTATCTTTTACCTTAAAATGTGAATATAATGTACCTTTAAAAAGAATTAAAGTACATTATTAAAGGCCTACACCACGTGCACCTTCTTAGTTACCCTTAAGCGTACCTTTTGATGCTATACAGTGATGTTTCCTGAGCTCCAGCCAGTCCGTGAAAGTGTACATTTATACACAATAGTAGAAAAGTAGAAAAGATGTATCTTTGGTGATACCACCCCAGGGACAAGGAAAAGTGCAGTGAAGTGAAGTGGTTCAGATCATGTGATTCACCCCTTTTACAGGATTTTCCCACTGTAAATAGTTATATATTTATCTAGGCTTAAATGTTTACCTGATGTGTTTCTCTCTAATAAACTGAGAAAACGGTTATCTGATTTGAGGTGATTGGGTTTATAATTATGTAACAATGCCCTCTTATGCATTCATTTGAAGGGAAAAACATGACCTCCTGGGTCTATATTCTGAGAATTAAAAGGCGACTCGGCTAATAAATAAATAAATAAATGATAGTAGACAAGTCATCTAGTTTTATATGCTCTTTTTTGGGGCAATATTCTCGACTGACCTGAAGAAGTCATGTTATTACATGGTACATGTTATGTATTTATACACACCCCAAAAAAATCTGTGCATAGAAAAATGAACACCTACACTGTAAAATTGACAGCGAATTACTAGCAGAAGAGTTGGCAGTAAAGTATTTTACATTTACAGTAATTAACCGTAAAAACATAGTCACAGTAAAGTACTGTAATATCTTACAGATAATTATTTTACAGTATATTACTGTATGTAATATACTGTAAATTTTGTAAACTTGTCATTTTCGTATTACTTGTAAATAAAAAAAAAATGATAGTATAAAACATGATCAAGTACATTTGCTCATTTGGATGATGCAATACAACTGAGCAGAAGATTCAGGGTCTTGCTCAAGGACCCATCCATGGCAGTTTGGCAGTGCTGGGGTTCGAACACAAGAGCTTTTGAGCTGCAACTCACAGCCTGAACCACTGAACCACCACAACTGAGGCAAGTTTTCCCAAGTATATAAAGTTAAACTCAAGGTCGACACAGAGGAGCATTTTTACCACTCTCAGCCTTGCCAGAAATCTTAGATATCCCACTATGCATTGCGTTTTCTGGTATTTTACTGTAAAGCAATGCACTGCTCTAATTGTCTAATTGTTTACAATACAATCCTGTAAAAAAATAATAATTATTATTATTGTGCTGCAAAATAAACACTGTAAATGTACAGCCATTCTTATAGTGTCCAGTGCTGACACCAGGGTTTTACAGCTCATAATTCGGACACAAATTTTGTTTGACACTGTCAGAAGAATTGAGCACAACTTGTGTTATTAAAATGTTATATAAAAACATGCTGATTTAGTAGTGGATCATTTTCCTGTGCTACTAATAACACAACCCTGATGTTAACTTTGTGTCTGTGAGCCTTTAGAGCAATGAAAACATTTTTGCCTTGCCTGTCAGACTTGGGGATTTTGCGGAAAGCCTCTGCGGTGAGCTCGGTGAAGGAGGTGAAGCTTTGCGGCTCTGCTGAGATGCCCTGCGCTCGCCTGGTCCTCGGTCCGATCATCTGCGCGCTCGGTAACACCGACTGACATTTGTGCAGCTTCCTCTTCAGCTCCTGGATCTCCTCTTCCTTCTCTCCGAGGTGTCTTTCCATCTCCTTAATCCTTTCATCCTTCATCACAAGCAGCTTGGCCAGATCCTCGTCCAAATCGCTCATCTTGGAACTTTGGCGCTCGCGACGAAGAAAAGCCGGTGCCGGTGGTGCCGGTGGTGCGTGCGTGCGCGCGCGCGAGAGAGAGAGAGAGAGAGAGAGAGAGAGAGAGAAAGAGAGAGAGACAGAGCCTTCAGATCTCCCGCGTGCAATGCAAATGGAACAGGGGGTGAAATGACGTGGTGCTCATCCCCCCCCCACACACACATACCCAGTGAATTAACAGCTGTGTGTGTGTGTGTGTCATTAAAAAATCAGTACTGTACTGGCCACTGTACTGAGTTGGGAGAAAAACTTGTGCACTTTGTGCTGCTCGCCTGAAATAGCTCGCATGAGCATAAGACATGAAGGCTGACGTGCTTCCGCGTAACTCGACCCTCTGCTTGAAGACAGCCCTGTGGATCTGATGCTGCTGCAGAGATGCTTCATGAGCTCCAGCCTGCCAGTGATGTGTCAGACTGATGAGCAGACCCAGAGAAAGCGTCCTGCCTGAGAGCTTTGACACATGCAAGTCTGGTGTATAAATCAATACACAGGAAGCTCAGTGGAGCAAATTTCATCTTTGCCTTTCACTCTGAGAAATAGAGGTTGCACACTCTACTTTGTTTTCCTTATTACCATCAAGGGTGCATTAGTGTGCCTTTATGTATATATCTTTCTACCTTTCAAAAATGACTGAATGTACATAACTGACCCGTAAAAAGACCACTGATGTAATTTAAAGCGAGTTTTGTAAAAAGTATACAACATGCACCTTTTCATTGATACCCTTGATGGTACCACCCAAGAGACAAGGAGAAGTACAATTTGGTACTTTTATTTCTGAGAGTGTGTGTGTTATGGACTTTCTCATTGAAGATTTTAAGGCAAGACACTATAGGTGAGTAGGGTAATGAACAAAAAAAAAGTCTATATACTCTATAAGACCAAAAGTTTGCAGACACCTGATCATCACGGCCATATGTGAGTCTTCCCCAAAAGTTGGAAGCACAGATTTACATTTACATTTACAGTTACATTTATGGCATTTGGCAGACGCCCTTATCCAGAGCGACTTACAAAAGTGCTTTGAAGTCTATCAAAAATACATTCTGATATGGCTCGCTAGGTCACAAACTAGGAATACCATCTGTCCAAAAACTCTGTTGGGGAGGTAATAGACAAGTGCTCAGACAATACAATTTTTTTAAGTGCCAATTTAAGTACTTTAGGAAGCGGTAAGTCTTTAGACGTCGTTTGAAGACTGCCAGTGACTCAGCTGTTCGGACAACTAGGGGAAGTTCATTCCACCACCTTGGTGCCAGAACAGAGAAGAGTCTTGATGCATGCCTCCCTTGTACCCTGACAGATGGTGGGACCAGTCGAGCAGTGCTAGAGGATCGGAGGGAGCGTGGTGCTGTGCGAGGTGTGATAAGTGCTTTGAGATAAGTGGGTGCTGGTCCGTTTTTGGCTTTGTAGGCAAGCATCAGTGTTTAAAATCTGATGCGGGCAGCTACAGGAAGCCAGTGGAGGGATTGTAGCAATGGGGTGGTGTGGGAAAATTTAGGAAGGTTGAAAACCAGTAGTGCAGCTGCATTCTGGATTAGTTGCAGAGGACGAATGGCGCTCAGAGGCAGACCTGCCAGGAGTGAGTTGCAGTTGTCTATGTATGCTGTAGCATTAAGATTTTCCTTCACTGGAACTAAGATACCCAAACATGTTCCCCATGCACAAAGTGAGCTCATAGAGGACATGGTTTGCCAAGGTTGGACTGGAAGAACTTGAGTGTCTTTCACTGGAAAGCCGACTGCACCCAACATCAGTGCTTGACCTCACTTATGTGCTTGTGGCTGAATGGACAAATCCTCACATCCATACTCCAAAATCTACTGGAAAGCCTTCCCAGAAGAGTGGAAAAACCACGCATGGGTGTGATGGTCAAGTGTCCACAAACTGTTGGTCATACAGTGTATCACAATCAATCTTTGCCAATTCATTACTGCTATTCTTCCAAGTACTTTTGCATTGGAAATCTTTAAAAATTATACATTTATTTATCCAAATAAGGCTTCATATAATTCAATATGTTCAAACTTGCATACATAATAAAACCACAAATCCAGTCTTTGGGTGATGTTAATTCAGTTAAAATGTTTATCTCACTGTGAAGACAAGAAAAAGACTTTTACAGAAGAATGTTGGAAAATCCTTTTTTATTGTTTAACCAAGAAAACACCACAGGCTGGTGTAAATGTTTTGGTCATTCGTTCAGTATAAAATCTAACATAAATCCAACAGATATCAACATTTTGGAAAACTGTCATGAATGCAGATCATCTAGAAACAGAGTCTTTTGGGTGTTAAACTCATTAAAAATGTGGTTTAATGTTTTTGCAATGTAGTAAGAGGGGTTTATAAGACTTATAAAGGAAATTGACATGTACATCATACTGACACATAAATTGACATTAGGGGTGTAATGCAATGACACTATCTGTATCCGTATAGTGCTCCAAATATTTATATCTGTATCTGTATTCAGATTTGAACCTGAAGTGGGTGTGGCGTGTGTTTTATTTTTTTTAATTATATATGACCATACATTTATGCCTCTGGAAACACTGGAAAACACAAGGGAAAACAGAAACCGTTTAGTTAGCTCTATTTCCCAAAATATAAACGAGCTAGTGGCCTTTTTTAAAGTACCGCAACCATGACCAGGCAGTTACTATGTAAATGCATTGTGCAAAACACATGATAGTAAAAACTGTCAAATCCCTTGGGATCTTAATCCTGATGCACACCTCCAGTTTCAACCAGATGCCCTGTGAACCTTTCTGGCAATCTTTTTTTTTCTTTTTTTTTTTTACTCCTATTCATATCTGTATTTGTATTCATTTAGAGCAAATTATCTGTTAAATTAGATCAGGAAGCAAGCTTTGGATAATTCTATTACTACAGTTCAAGAGAAGACATGTTATAGATGCAGTTTATCCAAAATTTCAGAAAAATTCAGCATTTTGTCATGCATCAACAGCTGTTTCCTCCTGCAGTGTCTTGCATTAAAGGGATTAGATATAGATGTTCAAAATGCTAGTTTGATTATCATATATTACTATAATTGTATATTTCCTAGTAGCCAGCTTCTTTTGAATGAATATTTCTGCCTATTTTGTTTTACATAACTCTTACCATGAACACTGATGGTTTATATGAGTGCCTGAAATCCTCTAAACATTGACTAAAGTTAATCTTTACAAACCCACTGGTATGGCGAAACCTTTCGCTCCAGGTCCAGTGTGTTATGAAAGCAACCCTCAGGCTTTACACTGAGCTATTTTTCAGAGGTCACATGGGATACTCTATTTGTGTTTGATACAATAATGAAGACTTGACCTTGGTTTTTTTTTCTGTCCTTACAAGCAGGTCACACTGACTCCGATTCACAAAATTCGAGTGTACCTTGCATCTCACATCCCATGTATGTGTGTGTTCTCTGGGGAGTGAGCTCAGCTTTCACTGGCAGCCTGGCAGACATTAGTCACCAGCCTTCCTGTAATGCATACAATTTCTCTTGTCGGAACTGTGGAAAGCCTCTAATGTGAAGACAGGATGCTGCAAAATCGATAATGTTTATCTCCATCCGACCATCTAGATGGAGAGCGAGGAGGAGGGAGTGGGAGCATTAGCTGCTCGGATGCTGCTGAAAGGCTGTATGCGTGTGTGTGTGTGTGTGTTTGTGAATAGAGATTTACAGCTATGGGTCAACAGCATGAATGGACACACATTAGCTTACATACTACAGAGAAAAGAAATGAGAGATGCTTAATGAGAGATGCTTGAGAAATAAAAGAAGCCCCATTTTAGAAGTTCTTTCTATTTAAATTATTATTTCTATTTGTTATTATATTATTTCTATTTATATTATTCTATTTATATTATATTATTGTTTCTATTTATTATATTAGAAGTTCCTTCTATTTATATTATTGCAGTGTTAATAGTGGTTCATCATCATGTATACAGCATTTAATTATTTTCAGCCCCTCAAACACACTCAGGTGATGAGATGTTTATTTTTAGGGCCACTCTCTCATTCTCTTTTGTTCTCCCTCCAGTATAACAGATTACTTCTGCACTTGCCATAATTACCAGGGGATCAGGCTCATATTTTCAACACCTCTCTTGTCTGCATACACCCTGTACAGGAGTTTACACTTGTGCCTGACTCTTGCTCTCCAGAGCTTTCCCAGCCTACTGGTAGAGACAGGAAGCTGCTGACAGCCTACACATGGGACAACACTGCACCGTCTGCTTTGAATGAATCCATGTGGTGTTCCAGCTACTTGACTCGAACAGCTTTAATATGCACATTCTTGCCTGACACTAGAGGAACTATGTGAACCAAATGGTCTCATTAAACCGAACACCACAAGCACAACACTTGTAACATAAAGCAACCCATCAAACCTGTCCCCAGTGAATTATTTTTGTATAGACTTTGTGTCCTCCCAAATATTTGTCCTTCTGTCTGCTCCACCATCTCTTCCTCTTTGTCTGTGTTTATCTTCCATTTTTCCATTTCTTGAAGTAAGTATTCATGCAGGAGGTAAGGACATGGATGAAAAGGTCAAGAGCAGAATAAGAAACTGTCAGAGCAGATAAGTTGTCATCTGTTATTCTGGAGGAGAGAAGAAAAATCACCAGAAAGAGAGAGAGAGAGAGAGAGAGAGAGAGAGAGAGAGATTTCTTGGATTTTATGTAGCATCACTATTGGTTTTTCTAATCCTTTGGAAAGGATTTTGGATTTTTTTAGATAATGGACAAAACCAAAATCAAATCGTCTATATACTATCTAATAACTAAAATGATAAATCTAATAGAGCTTCATGGTACAAACTGGCATGGGTAACTTGAGCATGAGGCAGGGGCCTGTTGAGCCCTTTGTAGGAATATGATGTGAAGTGATACAGTTAAATGGCCACATATTTTTTTGTTTGTTACATTTGACAAATGTAACAATTTATCAAACTTTACATTTTAACTTTACATTATAATAAATTCGTTTTGCAGTGGTGCAACAGTAGCATCGCTGCCTCACATGCTCCAGGGTCCCCCATTAGATCTTCAGCTCGGGTTGCTGTCCCCGTGTCCATATGGGTTTCCTCCAGGTTCTCCGGTTTCCTATCACCTCCCAAAAACATGCGTGTAGATGAAAGGGCTACTCCAAATTGTCCCTAGGGGTGAATGTGTGTGTGTACATGGTGCCCTGTGATGGACTGGTGTACCATCCAAAGTGTATTCCCAAATCACACCCAGTATTCACTGGATAAGCTCAGGATCTAACATGACCCTGACCAGGATAAAGCACTTACTAAAAAAGAATGAATATAGAAATAACCTGCTCATCTTTCCTCAGATCAGTTGTTATGGAATAGAAACGAAATTGCTCAGCATGGCTCTTGACATTGCTGCTTATCAATTAAAAAATTGGATGAGCTTTAGATACTCTGTCATAACCTGATCTAAGAACTTGATAACTTTTTCCAATATCTCTTTCATCTGGTCTGTCTTGTGTTGCTTGGCAGGAGACTGAATTGCTTGGCTGCTCTTCCTAAATCTCCCAAAGAGGCTGCATGTATTTTTTGGCATGGTGGATATTCTACAGAAAATAGCACTTGAGGTTAGTTATCCTGAGGCTAGTGATACATTTAACACAACAAACCTCATCTGGAGAAAAGTGATGCAGCTACTCAAGCTCTTTATGGACACATTTTGAAATTAGTACTGCTTTAAACTAAAATGTAGTACTGTGCAATCCTATCTATAATGACACGTCATAGTTTTGATCCATGGATGTTGTGGAATGTCCATGAAACAGATATAACCGTTATCATTTATGTTATAGGAGAACCTATCTCTAATTTTCTCTCTCTTGAAGTAAACAAAATGGTTTTTTTTAAATGCTTGCCATGGTACCAAGAGACTGCAAAGACTTTTGTCCTTTGATGGAAAACGTAAAGTTGCAACTTTGCTTCTGACTGTTAGAAAGCACTGACACTGGAGACTCATTCCAAAAATTCTGAAACATATGAAAACGTCACCATATCAGTGCTTACATGTGTTTTTAAAATGCGTTTATGCAGAATGTTCACCTTAAAAGTCCCTGTGTAATTCAGCAATAACATATTAAAAAGACTGCATTAATATAAAGCTGTGATTTGCCTGGCAGACGAAACTATTGTCAGAGATGCTGTTATAGAAAATTAATCAACATCTTCAGTCAGACTCAACAATTCAGCAGTGCTCTGATTATGATAACATGATAAAAGGCTATAAAAAATTTTTGTTCTGTTTCTCTCTATATGTGTCTACAGCAAAGCTTATTTAAAATGTACTACTCTTCTTTAATCTGTTACATCTTTCTTGCATTTGTATATGTTTCTATAAGTACAATGTTTGTTGGTTTTTAATTTAAAAAAAAAATTCTTAATAAACTGCTTACAACAGATTAACCACAATAGCCAATCGGCTATCAGCTGAAGTACTAACACCTCACTAATGAGAGAATGAATGCATAAATTATGTTAAAGAAAATTATTACAGAAGCCCCTGATGTGACACTGCATTGACTTTTTGTTTGCTGAAAATTTTTATGTGCATGGAAATCCTCAATTCTCTATTTCACATTTGCTTATAAAGAGAGGCTAAGAATAAAATCCTGATGTATGGACTACAGTGTGATTTTTCTTTTATTATGTTCCGTGTAACTGTTATTCTTTTCTGACTCCTTAAAATGCAAACGCAGTTGCATTACCATAGTGATGGATCCAAACTCTTGCCTGTAGTCGAACCTACAATGCAAAGAGCCTTTATAATTTAGTGCAATAATAAACATTCATATGGATGAGTGGAGCAACACTTCAAGCTCCTTGTTGTTTTATCAAGCTAAATTATTATTCAAGAAAGATAAAGCTGCTTTCACCAGAAAGCACAAATTACTGTTTTCCTCTTGTTCCTGGGTTATCACGCTATAAACCAAGTATCAGAAACCAAATTCAGGAGGTGCAGTAGTTATACTGAAGAGGGAGGGGAAAGGCAAAGCACAGAGAAAAACACAGACAGACTAAAAGGAAAAGTGGTCTCATCATGAAGCCTGGTCAAATCAATAAAGTCAGCATGAAATGCTGCACTCTGCTTTGTGAAATTAGTTTTCTTGGATGTATGCAGATGCAGCAGTGGTTTGCCTTCGCAGCCTGAGATTTCTCAATGGCGAAAATTTCCATTGAGTATTAGTTTTTGGTGTACAATATATCCAACAACAGCTGGTCACTAGATTAGATGGGAGGCTAAAAGCTGTTATCAATAGAAACTATTAGGGTTGAGCAATGCATTATACAACAAGGACTCATCAACAAGGTATAAAAAGAATGATATGGGGTAAATTAAATTGTAATGTTTAAAAAGTCCTTAATGCTCGACTGGGTACATGCTGTGTAACTAAACATACAGCTCTGTCATCTGTCCTTTTGTGTAATTTGTGTTTTCATTGGGCAAAGTGTGTTTATTCTATCTACTTAGTGACTTGTCCAAAGGCATTTGGGGGAAAAAAGGATGATAGAATAAATATTCCATATTGTTTTCATTACACCCTCAACTGTGTTTCACATTCATCTTCTCAAATGAAAAATGCATATGAAATCTAGGGGTGTGCCACTCTGTGTAATCACGTGACATGACTGTCAGGACCGATGGTGGTGCTGTTGTGCTTAATTCCACAAAAATACAAAATAATCTGTGGTGGATATGAATGGGAATATCAATGTCTTTTTATCTTTCAAAGACAGTGGTGAGCTTAGACTTGCTAGCACATATATTTATACCAGCCACCCCTGAGTAGATAGATAGATAGATAGATAGATAGATAGATAGATAGATAGATGGCTTTATTGTCATCTTTTTCTTCACATTAGCTACATCAAATCACAGACCATATACTCACACTAACACATGATTCAATAATCCCAATATACTAGAACATGAGATATATAAAAATAAACAAATGGAAAACATAAAGGAGTTTCAATCTCCTGATATAAAGTTCTGATATATCATATATTTCCTTTCTGAAAAAAAAAAATCCAGCTTGGTCTGACCAGCTACCAGCTGCCAAAACACAGGTTGAGGTGGGCAAACTGGCAGACCAGTTTTACCGGCTGGTAAATTATTTTCCTGATTCCTTATTACTCGATTTAACCTATGATGTAACATTAGTAATGATGTTTTGATTAATAATATTGACATTTCCTTTGTCATTGGGTTGTATGCAAGCTCCAATTCTAGATATCTGAAATTCATTATTAACTATCTGAAACATAAATTGTAGATACCTACAATTAAATTACAAGTTGTAAAACAAATCGAGGTATGGCCACTTTAGTTCTGGTTAGTCATAATTCCAATTAAAGATATCACCATTTTTTTATGATTAAAGATATCTGAAAAATATATAATGTATAATATATAATGTATAATATATATATATATATATATATATATATATATATATATATATATATATATATATATATATATATATATATATATATAATGCAAATACAACTGAATGTAAGATATGACTAGACAAAACTGAAGTTGAGATCTCCTGAATTTGATTTATGACTAGTCTAAGGTCCTTTTAAGACAAAGAATCATCTCCAAAGAAATGATAGATAGCTTGAACATATTGTTAATGAGACAGCTCTTGTATTTCAGATATCTTGACTGAACATTCTGACTCATCAGAATGTGTTTGTGGAAATCTTACATGATTGTTCTGACTAAAGAAAATGTAGCTTTAAATAGCAATTTTTCGGCCATGTTGAGTCAAGCACTTGATCTTGCTGATTGCTGTTGCAAAAAGAGCTGTGTAGTGGCCATGCCAGGACTGAAACTCAACAACATTTCCTTTCTTCACAAATTCGATATTGATAAACTCTTTAAGGATCATAGTATTTTCTGACATGCTAGCATTTTTTTTTTTCAAGAACAGCTAGCTCGATTCTAGCCTATCAAAATTGTGCAGACTACAGTTTATAAGCCCTGGATGAAATATGTCACGTGATACACATGGTTTCTAATTAAAATATATCTGAAAATTGTGAATCATTTAGACTGGATATAAGAGAATTAGAGTGAAATTGTCATTTGGGATTTTTGTTGCTTCAAATTTTGATTCTGGTGACATAACTTAAAAGATCTTAAAAGTTTTTTTTTTTTTGACTTGTCAAAATGCAGAATTGCAGATCTTTTTTGAGTCATCATTCTGAACTGTCAAATTGTAATTCTTACTAGTCAAAATCCATTTGTAGATGCAAAATTTAATCATGGGTACTCCCATAATGAACCCATTTTATGATAAATCAGCTTGCCATATACCTACTGATGTCTATTGATACTAATCATGGATAAGAATACGCATGCAGAATTTCATGAATACAGCTCATTTAAAAACTTATGTTTTTGTTTCAGAAGAAATAAAAATGATTCTGAGAAAAAAAATGAATGTGATTTCATGTATTTCCACACTAGAAAGTGTTGTTTATAAGGTTTATTAAAAAAAACAGAGATGTATGTCATAATGACACATCAATTTTTATAGCAGGAAATGAGCTTTTCTGGGATACATGGCACGAGGTGAATGTGCCAAGTGGGCGGAGCTAAAGCCTTCTACAAAGTTTACAAACTTCAATAAAGTTTTAGATAATGCAGTGGTTGTGAGTGGGGAAAAAAATGAAATAAACCTTTTACTGCTGAGTTTTGGACATTTGGATTCACTTATGAGTGGATGCAGTTTATCAAAAAAAAAAAAAATCAGAAAAATGATGAAAATCATCATTTCTATCTGTAATGTCTTGCTTTAAAATGAAGAATCACCACCTGGGAACAAGAGCATGATACTAATGCAACCTCCCACTCGGTAATTCATGTAACAAAGATCCGAGTTATGTACCAATGATTGAAATAGATCAACCAATATCTTCTTTTCACAGTAAGGTTTATTCAATATCCATTTCTTAACCACTTATACTTTACTGCGTGGTCTTACAGTATATCATTTTATGTCATCATAGACAGAGATCAGTTCAGAGAAACCTGAGTCTAAATCAGATGAAATTGAGATATGAGCCAGGGCAGTAGTGAAGGTCATAGCCATCCATGATCTCTGAATGACATGCAGTATAACTGCAGCTTGTAGCTTATCAGTGGACTATCTTGTGTAAGGGTCTTTCCTTTTAGTTGTAGGTGCTTACTGATGCCTGACCTTGGATCTATAATCTTACTATGGTTCCATACCTCCTTCAACAGGATGGCGACATTCTGGGGGCAACTGACATGGACTTCCTCCGGCAGTGATATTTTTACTACCACTGTGAGAAATAGCCATTGTTTTTAAAGGAAACTCTCACGAAGTTATCAGAATATTGTCAAAATTGACTGGTATAAGCCAAGTTCATTATTAGGCCCAAGGGTATGAGCATGTTAAATTATTGGTGTTATAATAGGAATAAATAAGGCTAAGGATTAAATCTGGTTTATCAGAATCAACATCTCAACTTCTTTGAGGTTTTGGATATAAAATGAAAGTGGCCTATAACACTTTCCATAAAGGAATAGTTCACTATCCAAATAATTTCTGGTCAGCAGTGGTTCTGTGGTGGTGCCTTTCCACGGATGGACATGGTAGAGGATGGCTAACAAATTGTATGTAATAACAGATGTGCTACAAACAATAATTGTGTACCCACAAAAGCCATCTGTATTGTAGATGGAGCTGAAAAAGTGGCCAATGAGAGTAGCTACAAACTAGGGGCAATATTCAGAGTTAGAGACAAATCCAAAATTTATGTCAATATTAATATGAGGAAAGTTACACGTATTCAGAGGTTACACACCTACTTCTGGAGTGCCAGTCAGATTGTGCAAATCACCTTTGTGTAGTTCATGTCTTTGAGGTTGCCAGATTTTGCATCCTAGAGGGGTTTTTCAAAGGGTCCAGAATACTGCCTTTAAAACCAAGCCAGAAAAATAATCAGGAATAGAAGTAAAAAGACTAATATTATGAGATGATACAAATGAGACGCATTGAAGTAAACATCTAATAAGAGTGTATTGTCACTATATTGCTGCATGAATAATCTTAATTGCAGTTATCCCATTAAGCACTTCAAATTCGGTTTAATTTAAAAATACGCTTGGCTTTAACAGTCATTATTCGTAAACTGATAAAATAGCACTTGATCCAGCACATGCTAATATTTTGTCTTTTTTTATATAATGCACCAACAGTAAATTATGATTTTATCATATTTTAATTTGCTATAATGAGATGTCGAATGAATAAAATAATGCCAATGTTTTTGTTCATTTTAAGTGTCTTTCTATAAAGAGAACATTCCCATGGTTTGAAGAATATGTTGACCAAGCACTCATCTGTCATATTTATGTACGTAATATTGGCCTGAAGTGGCATTACATAGTTTTTTTTTTTTTTTTATTGTATTTACAGCCCAAGGCATACATTTCAGCATGACATATTATGGTTACATCAAACTGTCATATAATGGTGCTGGACTTAATAATGGTTCTCGCTCTAGCCGATATCGTGCAAGAAAAATGCACCAAGTCTAAGTTCGGAATCGTGAGTAACTGAGACACAGTTCTGTTTTACTCAAACTTCACCCCACATGCATAGCTCTCAAACAACTTCTGAATAGAGATTAAGATTGTAGTTATGTCTTAGGTCTGAATATGTGCGCAATTTCGGTATTAAATCTTCACCACATGTGCTTTACTCAGCTCTGAATATTGTCCTAGGTGTATCTAATAAATTGGTAACTGTAAATCACGTCATGGCCCCATGGACATATCTGATGCTATCGGTAGAGAAACAGATCACCAGGCCAGTCAGTTTGCATTTCCCCATGTGCTTTTGTTTACAAATGTGTAAGCCTATATTTATGTGGTTAAAATTTGTCTAAAGTTTTGTTTGTGTTTATCAGCACTATACATGGTCAGCCAGAATAACTTAAGGAGAAGCTTTGGAGAAAGAAGCCCAGAAATGAATGAGGAATAAACTGTTGGTACTATCACCCAGTTATGGTGCATCTCTGCGTGAAGACTGCATGATTAATTGAAAAATAATTACGTAATGCAGGTCACAGATAAAAAGACAAGCTCTGTAATACTTCAAACAGATTGGGTTATTAAAAACCAACCTAGTGTGTGTGTGTGTGTGTGTGTGTGTGTGTGGTGACACTTTGCTCTGACAAACATAATGTTTCAGAAAGACTGGTCTGCTCTGTCCTTGAGTGAACCCAAATAGGCATTGCAGCTATAACATTTTTCAGAATCACTTATTTGCCTCATAAACAAGCCTATATATGCAGTTATCAGAAACGCTTCTGTATATCTGAGACTCCTCATATAAGTTAATTTTTTAGCTGTGTTCTCATCAATGTATTTGCATTTAAAAGGGTGCAGCATGGTGGGATTTGAGTCATTGATCAATCAACTCTTTCACAGTCTGAGTGTAATATCAGCAAAATTGATGGTCCTTGTAAGCCTGTTAAAGAGTGAGATAATTACCCAGATAGGGGCACTACAATCCACATCAAGTGTCACATGCTCTGGACCATTATACTTTTACTGATATTCCATTATATACTATATACAACATTCTCTTCCAAGCAGTGGTGGCTTGTCCATAGGGGTCACTATTTATATCAGCCATTCAACAAATGTTAACCTTCATAGTCCTGATTCAAGTCCTGATTCACAACTTCTTACATTTTCAATTCCATTTATATATTAATTACCTCTTTTGAGTCACCAATGACTTAAAAATTTTTTGTTATTTGACAGATATAACCCAATATCCCATTGATTTGCTCTCATTTCTAGTTGTGCAATCATGGGGCAGAGCGCTCACTGCCCCACTTAGCTTCAATGGAGCTATTATTGCCCCTAGTGGTCAAAAATAGGAATAGCAACAAGTGCAAATAGACATCCATACGGGCAGACATCCATTTTTTCTGCCCCCTTGCTCATTCTAAGGACATTTTCAGACAAGGAGCAGACACGACAGTTAATGACGGGTTGCCAGATTAGGCCAGTTTAAAATACTCTGCGGCCGCCAAGATTTTGTTTCATAGCAAATAATCTGAATTAACCATAATAAATTTCCTCAAATTAGCATGTGTGTAAGTGTAGATAGTGTGGTTATGATGTACAGAACAATTTCTATTGTAAGATATATTGCAAAGATTGAGAGAGGGAAAGGGGGATTATGGAGTGAATAATGTCTACACATCAAAATGTGAGTGAAATACTTGTTTCACTGGAAGGCTAAGGAAAAGAAGAAACATCTCTATTTTCCAATGACTAAATTTTTTGGGCTAGTTGCAGGTATCTTGTGTGGGTTTTGAGGTGTAGTTGAGCTGGAAATTTAGCTGAAACCCCTTAACCCTGCTTAATGATATTACCTCAAACACAGCACATCTAAAACCACTCAAAACAAGCTGCTAGACTGTACACTGCATGACTGTATGTAGTTGAATCTCAAATGCCTATTATTGGGTTACTGTAAAAAAATGAATTAAATAGTAGTCTATAGCATAATTCAAACATGATAGCCTCCTGACTTAATTTTGTTTAAGGCTATGTCATTATTAATGTCGTCCTGTCCCACCAAAATATATGACCACAAACCAGTGCTGCTTCCAAGCATGGATTCATTTAAACATTTCATTTAATTTTGATCTCTTTCTGTCCAAGGTAAGAGATTAGTTTTGGGATCGACGGAAGAGTGGCTTGTGAATTAAGGAGAGAGAGCGAGTTCTATTCCCTGGCCTCAGCAACTCTGAGGAACCCTTACGAACTTCAATTCAATTTAATCTCATTTTTATAGTACTATTATGAATAAACATCGTCACAAAGCAGCTTTATCTGTATGCAGATTTATATTTACAGCCCTAATGAGCAAGCCAGAGGTGACAGTAGCAAGGAAAAACCCCTTGAGATGACATGAGGAAGAAACCCTGAGAGGAACCAGACTCAAAAGAGAAATTGCAATTCAGTAATCTTTCACAATTGTAGACTATGAAGTGAAAACAGTATTAAGTGTCACAGTCTTTATGATTAAATCAGGTACAAGTCTACAGTGTCCAGTATCCACTGACCAAAGGGGGAGTCTTGGGAACAAACTGTTTTTTTTGGGAAGTGCAATCATAGGGTATCCTTATAGGTTTCCAACTCTGAGGAACTCTGAGCAACTCTGCTCATAACAGGACTCCTTTCCCTGAGATCAGGGGCCTCGACTCCCCTCAGCCTATATCTAACTCATATAAACAAGCCAATGACATGGCTCTGCGTCACACAGCGCAACATCAGCAATAATGTTTACCCGGTCAATAATTAGACTGATGTCACCCAAATGAAAATTGCATTCAATCAAAAACTAATCTATATTGTGAAACTCTGCAAATAGGTCCTTGGTTGTAGTGATTGCTCCTAAGCAGTACCATGATAATATGATATTTTGTGATAATTATGTACTATAACAATTTTGCCATAAACACATAAACTCACATAAACACATAGACTCTGGCATATTTGCTATCAGGTAAAAGAACAGCATAAAGTCCACGTCTGTGATTTAAAAGTTGCAACCAACCTCAACAACACCAAAGAAACACTCTTTCTGAGTTCAACCAAATGAGCAAGCAGGTAAAACATAACGTGTTTGGAGATATCTCACAGAAGGCCTTGGCTCCAGGGGGTCACTAAGCTGGAGGCACCAAGATCTTTCTGTTCTTGGACAAAGGGCTTTGCATGGACACACAGAAAGAGAGAGAGTGAGAGAGCGAGAGAGGCAGGGAGATAGGGCTGGTTAACGTTTAACCCGCCCTGCTTGTAAAGTAGCTCCAGGACAGTGAACCTTTGGAGTTTGATATGATGTGATTACAGAATCACCCCAGTGACATGTTGCCCAGTTTACCAGAATGAAGGTCTGAGTCTTCCATGTGTTGATCTCTGAAAATTGCTCAGGTAAGTCCCCACTTTCTTGCTCTCTGGCTTGGTGCAACTCATTGAGGCAGCTTAAGAAGATGTTCGACTAACTCAGTTTCAGGACTCTAGTATTTTGCTTATGTTTGTCACCTGTGAACTGATGCTCCATTATGATTGTAAAGGTAGTACATAAGAAAGGGGTGAGGCACTTGCATGGCCACCATAACGAATCAACTGGACTCACGGTAACAGATGGGATGTAAAGAAAGGGAATCGATACTTCCTTTATGATGGCTAACGCTGACGAGCACACTGTACACCGCTTATTTGCCTAGTTCAGCTGATAAAGGGGAGTAGAGTTGCTCCTCATAGTGGATCTACGTGGATGATCCTGAAATGTGTCTAGTAACCATGTACGTAGTGGTTGTGTGTTCACTTGCTAATCACTTCTTGCTGATAAATATTGTAATGGAAAAAGATAGGCACACAACACAATCATTGTGAAATTAATGGCTTTGTTTAGTACAGGCATAATGCCATTAGGCATGGATTTAACTTCCTTGAAAATTAAATTTTCACAAACAAATAAATGAGTTGCACAATTAAAAAGAAAAGCATCTTCCTATCACTAAAAATACACACTAAGCAGAGCAAGTGTTACTTTCAGGCAGTACAGGACATAGTGGCCTTCAGTTCAGTGTGTATTTAAGCTTTGGTCAACACAGCTCCAAAAAGCAGGTACTGATCTAAGCCAGATAAGATGCCGTCTAGTTATCTTGTTTATGCAAACGGTAACCAGGCTAGAGTGGAGAGCACCGCAGATATCCCGGATTTCACTAATGGACCTTTCTCCTACTGTATTATGGCCATCTCCATAATGTGCAGCCTAATGCTTGGCCACAAAACAGACTCTATTATCAAAGGTGTTTGCCTACATGTTGTTGTTTTTTTGTCAATAGAGTGCAATCATGGCAACAGTCATAATGATTTTTTTTTTCAGTTTGAATCAATTGCTACGGTTGCTAATTGCCAGTCCACAGTTTGTTTCACTGTTAGTCATCAGTGATCTATTTTTTTTCCAACCTGAAGCCTAGTGCTCGTTTCAGGATGCCTGAAGAATTCAGGATGAGCTCTCGTGTGTCCATTAGTGATGCAGTATTAATGCTTATGAAGGAGAATCAGTCAGGCAGCTAAAACTTGTGTGTATCATGGCAAGGTGAAAGAAAAGAACTTTTCATTATATTGATGTCACGCACATGTGAAATAATCATGATGCTTAAGTGCAAATATGAATTGAACATGAATGGCAGTCTTGTCTTATATGACCCTTATGCTAGAGGAGTGTGCCTGGTTTTCATGTCCCTGCTTTGATCAAGCAAAGCGTAAAAGAGACAAAGACAGGCACTTCATTGATTATTAGAAGTAGTCCATCTTCTGCGCAGTTGATTCAATCAAGCTGGTTACACAACAGGCTCATCTGCAGTTTGGGTTAATAAGGTTTGGTCTGATTGGCTGATGGAGCACTTCTAGCAGTGATCACAAAGACATTTTGTAGGATTTATTTTCCTAATGCTAATTTTGGGGGTTGGGAGAGAAACATAGTGTTATACCCTCAGTTTAAGCAAATACAGTCATGCTGGCTCACTTCAGTTAATAATTACACAGCGGTCCTTGACCTGGAGCTGAGAAAAATGTCTCTCTCTGCACTCATAATGCTAACACTAGCCATTACAGAGAGAAGCAATATACATGAGATCTCCTTTTTCATGAATATCTAAAATGGAGAGTGAGACTGACCTGGATCAAGTACATGTCCTACCAGATGCTTGGTATATAGCTTTCGCTGTTTGTAAGGTTAACTTTTCTATTTATTTATCTGCTGAATATGCAACGCTAATAGACAATTCTGCACTGTGACCTGATATTTAATTCCTTAAAGCTAAAGTTAAAGAATTTTCACTATTTGCATCTCGACAAGGCGAAATAAAGAGCTGCCATGGCTTCTGAGCATGAATCAGCACCTCTGCCTTGTCATTCACGTGTGTTTGAACTTTGATTTAATTTCAGTGAGCACCCCTAATTTTGCTGATTTATTGCTGATAATCACTCACAATGGAAACCAATCAAAAATGCGGGGATGGACTGACTGGCACGCAGAAAGAAGCTGCACTGCGCGCTCTCATCCAGAGCACAGGATATCAATTGCACCAGGTAGGAGCCACCACCGACAACAGACTACAATACCCAGCATGCCCTGCCTCAGGCCAAAGTCCAGAGAAAGAGATAGAGCTGGGTTTGGGATAGAGGCACTTTAAGAGAAATTATTTTCTTTTTATAATAGGACAGTATACAGTATAATTGTACAGTAAAAATTCCCACACTTTTTTGGCACAAGAATATTTGCTGCACATTCTAAATTGTTTTAAAAATGATTTTTGTGTGTGAAAATAAAGCATTTAATATAACGTATGTTGGAAAAATGACCATCCACATGTTTCCCTGCATCAGATGAGATGGCAAAATTATGACTAATGCAAAGACTTAATGTTGTATTTCCATCTTATGTTAAAGAACGGAAAGAATTTAGTGTTACAACTCAGCTTTTTGATCATTTCACCGTAGTGGTGTGTTATAGTAATGTGCTAAAGTCTAGCGAAGCACATCTAAAGAAATTCAATAAAGTGAAGAGGCCTTTAAAAAAAGAAATAACTATAGGTTTTTAGGTAATAACAGTAATCAGTAACACACCCAATTAAAAATGAAATCAAATCACAATTATTCTTTGGATACATTAATTTTTATTTATAGTATTATGGTGATTGCCAAGGAAATAAAATGGTATGGTATTCCGGGTTTCTTGGAGAACTCATGACAGTTCTTTTGTCTCTGCAGGTAAAATCTCAGACAACCTCGATTGGATTTTTTCTCTTTTTAAACAAACATTACATTTTATGGGGTCTCTTACTTAATACAGACCGTTACTTAACAAAATACAAACATTTCTGTGTAACATTAAATTTTGGGGGGAAGAAATTACAAACACACTAATGCGGGCGGCTTAAAACAAGCCTGTTTGTATTTACAATTGATATAAAAGTTATTTTTAAAAATATATATGAAAGACAAAATTGATAGAAAAACCTAGGATGTCTGAGACTATTGCACAGTACTATATATATATATATATATATACAGAAAAGATCATTAGATATCTTAAAACACTCAATCATAATTCATACAGTAACCTATAATGTCATGAGAATGTTTCCATACTTATGAATTTAGAACTTTGCAGGTTTAATTGGAAACCTAGTGAAGGTCATTTTCCACCATATTTTAGTTTGAAAGCACATATTTCACAAAAAAAATATTAGGAAATTGCTTTAAAATATTGATTTTCTTTCCCTTTAAGGCATCTGAATTCAGAATTCTGTATTGTTCATGAACTTTGAGCACAAGAGGCTTGTCACTTATGATATTACTGGTGTAGAAATACCATTGGGAGCCAATAGTTATTGAAGAGTATTTATAGTTATAGCACCACCCTGTGCTGAAAAATGAGCAGTGCCGTCCACATCTGTCAAACTAGTGCATCTAAATATGAGCTACAGGAGTATTCAGTACCAACATTATGACAAATACCAATACCTTCTCCACTGTATAGATTCTCATTGGTTCCTATTTTTCTTATGACCATGGATTATTTGCATGGGATTTCAGCAAAACCATCTCACATTAAAGATTATACTGATTCTTCTTAAGAACAGGTCAGAATCACAATAGTGATAGTAAGTAGGCTAATTATGTGAGCCATCAATGAGCTGGATGAGGTGTCATAAGTAGTACAGAGGCAGTCCACTGGTGAGATTAAATCTCTCAGCTAAATAATCCTCCATCACTCCATCCTTGCAATAACAAATGGTTTCTTTCAAAGCACTTTGGTAATGGGCTGATCTCCACCTGCTGATCTATGGACGTTCAGTCTGGTTTGCATGGCAGTCTATCACAGTTCTTGTTCTGTCCTGTAGGAAAATGGCCAGAGGAGATACGGAGGTCCACCCCCTGGTTGGGAAGGCCCACCACCAGAGAGAGGCAGTGAGATCTTTGTGGGCAAATTACCTCGGGACCTCTTTGAGGATGAGCTGGTGCCTCTTTGTGAAAAAGTAAGACATTTTTAAAGATATTACACCACATCTGTTGGAAGATCACACCTGGCCAAATAAAAATTTTGGGTTATCTGAATCTTCTGAAATGTATGTTTGGTTCAAAGAACATTCAAACTAATTTTCTGGGTGTTTGTTTTTAAATAACATTCCTAAAACATAACAGGAATGTTTCTAGGGGTACGTATTTTCTAATAACACTGTGAAGTAAACTATTATTACGTTCTCTTAGCCTGGTATTATCATAAAAGGAGAAAGGTTATGGTGCTGGTAGTTATTATTTCTTTTTCTGTTTATAGTTTGGAAAAATATATGAAGTACGGATGATGATGGATTTCAATGGCAACAACCGAGGTTATGCTTTTGTCACCTTCAGTACAAAACAGGAAGCCAAGAATGCCATGAAGCAACTCAATAATTATGAAATTAGGTAGGACAAAGTCTCAAAAAATATGATTGATTTTGAGATTGCAGCGCACAGCTAACTGCAAGTCATTTCCTAACTTTGGTTTAGGAACGGTCGTCTCCTGGGTGTGTGCGCAAGCGTGGACAACTGCCGTCTGTTTGTGGGAGGCATCCCGAAAACCAAGAAGAAAGAGGAGATCCTGGCTGAGATGAAGAAGGTGACAGATGGTGTGATGGAGGTGATCGTTTACCCCAGTGCTGCTGACAAGAGCAAGAACAGGGGCTTTGCCTTTGTGGAGTACGAGAGCCACCGTGCTGCAGCCATGGCCAGGAGAAAACTGCTGCCAGGTAAAAACACACTGAGAGACAGAAAGTGATAAACATTTCCATCAAGAAGCGCTTAGAAAAAAAAAGATTGCTTGAGGGTTCATTGTACGGTTGAAGGTTATGTCTTTCTAAAGACGTTTTACTTGGAACTTTTTCGGAATGGATGACCTTTAAACATTTAAGGGTTTCCTCAGAGTATCAAACCAAATATTTCTTAAGAGTGTAGTTTCAATGCGTACTGAGCCTCCAGCTAGTCTATGCACACATTCTTTACTTTGTTTAATTCAAAGAACCTGCAAGGCCCATGCATGGCACAGTTTGAGACTGTCTGTGTTTACAGGCCGGATCCAGCTGTGGGGTCATGCCATCGCTGTGGACTGGGCAGAGCCAGAAGTGGAAGTGGATGAAGACACAATGTCCACTGTGAAGATCCTCTACATCAGGAACCTGATGCTGGCCACAACAGAAGAGACCATTGAGAAGGAGTTCAATGCCATCAAACCTGGTAATTCAAAAATTCACTGTCCGAATATACACACATATGCACAGTTATGCTTACCAAACTCAATCCAATTTTTTTTGGATTCTACTGGGTTGGATCCGATTTAAAGAAAAAATGTAAAAGCTAGTGGCATGGCAGTGCAGTGGGGACCTCTGTGCATGTTCTCCTCATGTCGAAGTGTCCCCATGTCGATTTCTGGTTTCTTCCCACCTCCTAAAACCATGCCTGTAAGTGGACTGGCTACTCTAGATTGTTTCTAGGTGTGAATGAGTGTGTAAATGGGTGTGTGAATGGTGGCTTGCCCTGGACTGGCATCCCATCCAGGGTGTATTCCCAACTTATGTCCATTGTTCCCAGGATATTCTCCAGATCCACGGTGGCCCTGACCAGGATAAAGTGGTTACTAAAGATGAATGAATGAATGATATAAAATCCCACTTTCAAAAGGTCCTGGTGTTTACACGAATGTCTTAAGGGTTTTTTCAAATGCAAAGAATGTCAAAATTTAAAGAGATGTACAGCATTTTGAAATCCTGAGCTATTAAATTGCTCTTCTCTGAATTCTGCTCCTAACTATCATAAAACGTTATGTTTCATCTCTTTGGTTTATGCTTTTAATTAAAATCAATGGATCTTGGTGGCAGGATTGAAAGATATATGTGATGTCCTCACAGGTGCAGTGGAGAGGGTGAAAAAGATCAGGGACTACGCCTTTGTTCACTTCACTCAGAGAGAGGATGCCATTGCAGCTATGAACGCATTGAACGGAAAGGTGAAGAAACATGTTGTCATGGCTGTAACATTCAAACCTCATTCCATATTATGTAGCACATTTTGATCAAATGACACAGTGAGTAATAAACACTTTAATCCTTCAGGTAATTGATGGCTCTCCTATAGAAGTGACACTGGCCAAGCCAGTGGATAAGGACAGTTATGTGCGTTACACTCGTGGCACAGGGGGACGAGGGGCAGCTCTGCTGCAGGGCGACTACGCCTACACACTGGGTCAGATGTATGACCCCTCAGCTGCATACCTGGGTGCCCCAGTGTTTTATGCACCTCATGCTTATGCAGCCCTACCCAGTCAGTTCCGCTTCCCCACTGCTAAGGGCCATGTGAGCACTCGGGGTCTGGTGCGTCCGCCCTCTGTCAGAGGTGAGTGTCTTAGACAAGTACTCAAAATTTCTGAGCGAGCTGATCCCTGCAAATTATATTTCAACAAAATCCAAATCAACATGTACTGATCAAATGTTGTATTAAACATTATTAATTATAACATTATTAATAATAATTGCATCTTTTGAAACATGTAAAATAAAGTCCATAAGACAAGCGCACATATCTGAAATAAGCAAAATGTTTCATTGTACTGTGTGACATTTGCTTGTCAGATGAACTATGTGGCATTTGATGTAGCACTTTTCTGAAGTTGTTCTCCATGCCTGCATAATACAGTCATGTGATTACTAGAAAGTAGGACATCAGCGTCAATCGGCACATAAATTGACATCACAAATCAGAGCTACTCAGACGGTGTATCAGAGCCTGTACTGTGCTGGCTTGGAGCTTTCTGAATCTTGATCGAAACCCAGGTGATTTCTGGTGATTTGATTCGATTCAATGCCTTCTTGCATTCCTAGAAATTTACATGAATATGCCTGTAGGGGCGGCAGGTGTGCGCGGGCTGGGGGGTCGAGGCTACCTCGCCTATGCAGGCGTGGGCCGTGGCTGCCCCACGTATCAGCTAAAGTCTGACAAACACCCTGATGACAAACTCTACGACCTTCTCCCTGGCATGGAGCTCACGCCCATGAACCCCGTCACCCTGAAGCCACAGGGAATCAAACATGCTCCACAGGTAAACACACAGAATCACAAAACGTCACTTCACTAGTTCAAGCAGTCTGTTCATCATGATGGAATGACATAATCATCTGATTTCAATCAGATATTATTGGACACTAAGTTATCAACAATTCCACCAAATTTTAAATTAATTTGGCTGCTTTTTTTTGTAATAAAGTGAATATAAAGTATGGTATAGAGTATGGAATACTTTATAATTCTAGTATGGAAATGCAAAATAATTTTACCAGGGGATATTCATAAAACCTGTATTTCTTGATGAGGGTAAAAGTGTAAGCTATTCCATTTTAAAGATCTTGGAAGATATTTGTCAGAAGAATAACTGGGGACAGCCAGTGTATCAACTTCACTCAGCCATTGGACCAGATCAGAGGCAACTTTTCCTTTACAAAGTCACCATCCCTGCTCTGGCCAATCAGTACCCTAACATGTAAGCTGAACCCTTCTCAATCTTCCTTTTGTATCTGCACCTACCTAAAAGTCTAAAAGTCTAAACCTACTACCACTGTTTTCATTTCAAAATGACTAGAATTTTACTAATTTAAACAAATACTAACACTTCATTAATTTATTAATTGATATATAATTGATTACATTATATTGATTTGAATAATGTAATATAATATAATGATTATAATAATAACAATTTGTTTCAGCATTATTTTAAACTTAGATGCATCCATTTTTTTCAAGCTGAGAATTTTTTTCTAAAATTATATATATGATTATTTTCACAATTGAGTCATTTCATTTGTAAAAATTGTTTTGATGCCAATATATTTCATTTAAATTTGAAATTACACGCATCACACAGTGCTAATTGTCCCCATCTTTTACTTGTGAACACCGGATATTGATTCATCTAGTACAGACTTCTTTCAACTTTTCCTTACTAAAGAATGATGTAATCTTATTTGAGAAATATAATTTGAAAAAAAAAAAAAAAATCTTATGATTAAATAAATAAAACTAGTCATTGGATGTTGGATCAGACTTTTGGACCTTACCATAGTATCCAAACATTCATATACACAGTAAAAAGTCTTATTTTTGCTTAATATTTTTATAGTTAGATCACATTTAACATTTAACTAAGCATGTAGAGCAGATTGCTGTAAATGAATGGTGTTCTGTTGATAACAGCAATTGTCAGACCTTTTGGGGTAATTTGTTCTGCATTTTTCTGTTTTTTTGGGTTTTTTTAACGGGACTTTTTGGATTGACAAAAAACCTCACTAATATGCAAGGCACCTAACCATTAATCCTTACCATTCTTTTTTGTAGACACCCGTTCACCCCAGCTAAACTGTGTGCAGCAGTGGATGAAGCCAAAATCCACGCAGCGGAGCATGCACTGCAGACTCTGGGTCTACACACAGAGGGCGCTGATACTTCTGCTGCTGCTGCTGCCGCTGCCGCTGCCGCAGCCGCTGCTGCTGTGGCATTCCCAGGTATGTAAGGTCTGTAATATACTTATTATAACTTTATTACTGTTACATTATTGGGTTAAAGACACTTTTTGAGCTTAAATTTGGGCAAGTTAAGCAAGTCTTCTTGAGTGACCAGACAGATTTATTAAACATGTATAATCTTAAAAAGAGAAAATATAAAGAGCCAACCCAGCTAAGAAATTTAAAAGATTTCTGAAATGTTATGACAAATCCCAAATAGAAAATGACATAATGTGGCTATTCCTATCAATGTATGCCCTTAGGATCTCCATCACAGGTAAAAGGCACATGGCTAAGAAACATTTGTTTGAATCTAGCATGCTACAAAAAAGTAATTGCAAACATACAGTATATGGGCAAAAGTGTGTGGACCATCACACTCATATATGAGCCTTCCCCAAACTGTTGGCACGAAGTTAGAAGCACACAATTGTATAGGATGTCTTTGTATACTATGCTAGTATTAGAATTTCCCTTCACTGGAACTAAGAGACCCAAACCTGTTCCAGCATGACAATGCCCCTGTGCACAAGCTCCATGAAGACATGGTTTGACAAGGTTGGATTTGAAGAACTCAGATGTCCTGCACAGAGCCCTGACCTTAACCCCACTGAATACCTTTGGGATGAACTGGAACACCGAATGCGCCCCAGTCTTCCTCACCCAACATCACTGCCTGACCTCACTAACGCTCTTGTGACTGAATCACCACAGCCACTTTTCAAAATCTAGTGTCTTCCCAGAAGAGTGGAGGTTTTTATAACAGCAACAGGGAACTAAATCTGGAATGGGATGTTAAAAAAGCAAATATGGGTTTGATTGTTAAGGTGTCCACATACCTTTGGCCATATAGTGTAACATTAGATTTTGTTTTATGAAGTACACTTACATTACGAATTCAATATCATTACCTAATGGTCACTAATAATGCACTAAATAAATCAAATGTTATGCATCCAAATAATGAATGTCATTAACCTAATAAAAAATAAAATAAAAAAATAAAAATTTGATTGGTTTGTTTGTGGTCAGTAGGGCCAGAGAATAAGTTCACTTCTGTGTAAGCTAGCTAAACCTGTACACTCGTTGACAGTCCTTGCCATTGGACTTACAATGATGAATTGAACTTTCAAATTTCTCAGAGATAGTGGATAGTTCTGTTGTTATTCAAACTAGCCTACCACAGCAAGCTTGGTAAGCATACTATAAACTCACGAGTCCATAAATACTTACATTTCTGTCTTAGATGCCAAAACAACAGTTAACTCTTTCTCCTGTCTGTTTCCAGGTTATGCAATCGCCAACACCACTGGCACTGTGGCTGCGTCTCAGCTCAAACAAACTGTGTCTCTGGGGCAGGACCTGACAGCCTACGCCACCTACGAGGGTTATCCAGCATTCGCTGTCACCACCCGTGGAGATGCTTATGGCGTATTCTAAAAACTCAGAAGCAGCACTGTGTCTGAACATCCATTCTGTATGAATGAACGTGTTTTGTGTTTAGTTGAGCAGAGATGAATGCTAATGTTGCCTGAATGCCACCTTTGTCCAGTTCACCCTTCATTATATAGAGCGCAAGTCAGTTTTTGTCTTAAAATACCTTTCATATAAGTTGTTAGGGAAAAAAGTCATTAGATAGCACCCATACAGCTCTTAAAAGAGACAAGGTTGTAAAACCTGCCTGTGTATGAGCTCAGAATTTAAATCTGGGTCTTTTAGGGTTAATAAAACTGCCATTAAATGTACAGTTAAGACTATAATATACAAAAACAAACACACTGCTCCATTGCTAAGGATGTCATATTGCCATACAGCTTTGATATTGATTTCTTTGGTATTTAAAGTTTGTGCTAGTGGTGCAAGTGTTTCAGTATTTACCTTAATAAATAATATATATATTTGGAATTTTTAATATAACAAAAACCTAAACATATACTTTCATGCTGCAAGTCATTTTGTCTTTTCTTTGTTCTTTTTTTTTAAAACTGGCATTACACTTTGTTTTTTAGCTTTATAAGTTTTTTTTCTCTGTGCTATGACATTTATGATAATATTTCCAAGCTTGCTACCTACGAAAACCTTTGAATATCCCACCTCATCTTTTGTTGGATGAAGAATGTGACATTTTGTCAGATACCTTGATGCCTAACAGTGACAGTATTAAAGTGTGTTTAGCACTTAGAACTTATTTTTATACCTGAATTCCAACACTATTTGTAAGACGTTTTAGGATATTGCAAATCATCTGTCTCAATGACTGGCATAAGAACTAGAGGGGAAATCAGAAGAGGGTGACAGGGAGGTTTTTCAAATTCAAAACATCGTTATGCTGCGAAATAAGAGGGAGAAATGGGATAATTTGGATGTGTCCATCAATAAATTCTGTTCAATTCTGTGTCTATTTCTGTTATTTTATTTTTTTGTGGAAATGAATTCAACATTTATTCTGATTTTAGGAATAACCACAAAGAATTTATTTCATACAGTCCAAATACAAAGACGGTACTTTACAAACATACACGGTGATTATGGCAATCATTACAACATAACATTCATCTAATTGAAGACTCTGATGGCAGCAGCTCCTCCATGGTTGTCTTACTATGAAGGCACTGAGCATTCAAAAGGAATAGAGTGTTTTGGTGACTCTGAATGTATCTGAAGTGCCCTCATATGGAGTGATCACAGGACTGGGAAAACTAAGCTTTTTGGAGTGTCCAAAGTGACGAATCCTGTAGGTGCCTGTCTCTGCTGAGAGAGGGATATGCCACTCCACTGTGGTGTTGCTCTGACCACCCGTCCCTTTAATCCAGTAAAATCTGAAACACACACACACACACAGAGAGAGAGAGAGAGAGAGAGAGCTTTTTCATGATCCAATCTCTCAGTCATCACTCTTGACCTTTAAACCTGTCTTAACACTTCAGAGAAGCAATTTGAACACTATAACCACAAAAAGCCACTTCAGACATGGCATACTATGAAACCTACTCACCCTAAGCAAAATAAGGACAAAAACAGGTCCATATGCTTTAATAATAGCTCAGGTAAGAAAGAGAAATAAGGCATTTGTGGTAAAATTTTAACCTGAGCATGCTGAATTAGCTGAACTGGAACAGTTCGATTGAGTCCCCATATATTCTAAGCAAATGCACTCAAAGGCGAGATCAATTTTATGTCTAGTTCCTAAACAAAATGTACATCAAGGTCATAAAAGCAGTGATAACTGGTTATGCAACCATTCCAGACAAGCAGCCGAGGGTTAATATTACTCTAATATGACTTTTATGGATGTGGTTTATAATATTCCTGTGCAGATTGCACTTGAATTTTTCATTTCATGTCACATCCATAACAGAGGTTAAATTTTTAATTTCAAGCCCATGTTCTTACTACTACCACCAGTTTACAGAGGAAAGTCATGAACTATGGAGGTTTTTGATGACAATTATATCACATTGTTGTTGAATTTTCAATTCTGATTGGTCAGAAGGTCTTGATTTATTTTCTATAACAGCAGCTCAGACAAGCTGCCAGCTGGAAGGAAAATCACAGGTTTTCTATTAGCAGATGTTTATTTAGCATTTTTGGAAGAAGCCTCCAGTGAACAGTCAAAGGTAAAGCTAAGTTTTCCTGCACAGGAAAGTCTGTTTCTTGATAACATGACCATATTTAATGGTTTATAATTGCTATAAAATAATTGATACCAGGAAGGATGTTCCAAAATATTAAACATAACTATAAACTGATTAAAATGTATGATGTGTTGTTCTTTAATAAATAAAAAAAATGTAATCATTGGCAAATTGCTGTGACATAAGAGGAATAAATCACTTCAGGACATGCTGTCATAGGAAAATAAACAACCCTTGGTTGGTAACAGTAACTCAGAGTATCACATCACCCTGTCATTTTTTATTTTCCTATAAGAGCACATCCCCTTCATATTTTATTACTTGCTTACCTTCTGCCTTTGGTATTTTTTTCTGGCTTCAGAATTAATTCAGAAATGTCATATTTATACTCATGAAACTTTCTCACCTACTTGCTAGTCATACCACAGATACTTATGAATGCTTATGCAGCAATGTGGAAAACTACGTTCTTAGAAAGAAAATAAGGTCAAAGCCCACTGATTTTTGTAGTTTTCGAAATTTTGAACATTTCAGTCCAGTACCATATTAACTCTTAGAAAACAGGTTCCTCAAGCATTCTGTTGATAATCTTTTTGTGGCCTCTGTTTATTAGTGGTGCAATGATATCTCACAGTATGGCCCTGACTCAGCTTCTGTCTTATCACTGAGTGCACCTTGTAAGATAACTCAGTCTCAGAGTACACCTTTGGGGAAGTGATCTTATAAGTCGCCAAAGTTATGCTTTTAATAAAACAAGCACATTTTAAACAGCACATTATATAACAGTAAGATAAATATGCACATATGGAAAATGCTCATTAAATCTCCCCTACCTTGTCTCCCATGATGCATCTGTATGAACAACCTCCCATGTGCTGGTAGTCGTGAGAAGCTTCTCCACTGTGATGAAGGTCTTGTCTCTCTGAAATCAGAAGGCTCACAGATTAGGAGCTGTATTGTAGGTAGAAGGTTAACCATCTATAACAAGTGTGGCATTAACTTTCAATTGCCCCACCATGTCTCCAGAATTTCTGGGGTTTCCAGCAACAAAAGTAACAGATGCGACCTCTCCCTGCATAAACACAAAATTAGTCCAGCAATGAAATCTTAGTCTGAATCATTTAGTCTGTGTAAATAGTTAGTGTAACCAGTATCTGTTTGACTCACCACTTTATAAAGAGGATTGACCTGCTCCAGGACCTGACCGAAGGTAGTGTTAGTTGGTGTTTTATCTGCTGGCACAGCTGGTAGCAGTGAGATCAGCTGACTGTCTTTGAAAAAAGGAGGCTCAGGACCTTTCGGTAACTCTCCAGTCTTACCCTGTTATAGAGAAGATCATTCCATTCCATGGAGTTTAAAGCACAAATAAGAAAATATGATCAGAATTCATTCATCTTCAGTAAATGCCTTTTCCTGGTCAGAGTGGCAGTGGATCTGGAGCCTATCCCAGGAACATTGTGTGTGAGGTGGGAATGCAACCTGGATGGGATGCCAATTTAGAGCAGCCAGTCCACCTACTGGCATGTTCTTGTAATGTAGGAGGGAACCGGAGAACCCTAGGGAAACCCACATGGAAACTGGGAGAACATCTGAGACTCCAGCCTATGCATAATACTGACTTGAAATGGGTCTACTGAACAGTAGATTTGCGCGGTTTCATGCTCTGGCTAAAAGTTCACCTCACATACATTGGTGGCCAGATGACTCTGGCGTGCCCTGTGTTATATCACCCAACCTTGTGAATCGGTCCACTGAATTTCAATGAGGGTGAGTCTGCAGAGAATACATTGCTGGGGCTGATACATGCCCAGAAGTATTATTTGCTCCAAACTGCAGCCATCCAATACTCAGATTATGTTATGGGGGTAAGACATGTGAGGTCCCTTTTCTGAGACTAGCCCACTGGGTGGAGGACATCATCATCATCTTGGACTACAGATGGGCTTTACACTCAGTCCATACTGTTTTATGCCACTATCCATGAAATGCCTCCTCATGTTCCGTTTAGAGATGTGCCCCTTTAGCCTGAAGTCTGTGCTGCTGCTACCTGGACACCTCGAAGCACTTTCTTCAGATTTTACAAGATTAAACTCAACCCTTCCAGTGGTGTAGCTTTTAGACATGTTCTAAAGTGAGTCTTGTTCCTTATTACAAGCTTGGTATACATTATCCAAGTGTTACACCTGGTGGTTAGGAAGGATGAAAAAGTATGCTAGTTACATATGCAACTGTGGCTCTATGAACCCTGGATAACAGTCAGGAATCCCTGAAATATCAGTGTGTGACTTTGTTGGAAAGTCTCACATGTACACAAGGAAGTATCCACAGATTATATAATGCCCCTGGCGGTTAGGAAGTGTGAAATAGGATCTTAGCTATATATGTAACTAGCATTACCTATCTGGTTGAATTTGAAGGTGGCTAGGAAGTGGCAACACTACGCACTACACCACTGTGCAACCCAGGACGAGAATTTCATCACAAAAATCTTGTGATAGTTAAAAAGTCTTATTTAATAGTGATAGTAATAGTGTTCTTGCCTCTGCAATGGCTTTCGCAAGGCCTCTGAAGTGCTGAATGTAGGCTGAGAGAGTGTGAGGCCCGTAGATGGTGGAAGCACCTTCATACCGCTGCACCTATGAATGAACATTACCTCAGTGTCCACCAGATTATATACAAAATTATGCATAATGACCAAAACTTGAAAGAGCTTACACAAGCATTCTTCATTACTATACATAAGTACAGTATTATTTTAGGGGATTTATACATTCCCTGAGTATAAATGTACTTATACTTGTATTCTTACTCAATAATATTTTCTTTTTAGTCCTTGCATTTTCCTTCTTTAGACATTACACAAATGTCAAATCTTAATGACTCAAATAACAGTTTTTTTCTTTTGCCCAGCTACCAATTCAACCGATCCAATTTCTGTGCAATTTAAAGTTATTTGTAACTTTGTATGGGTCCCTCAACCAATCATCTTTGCACAACAACTGCATGCTTGTCAGTCTTAATCATTTTCATGTATTAAAGCTACTTTACTAAAAAGAAAAAAACCTGATCTTATGGAATTTGAATCACCAAGCTTGAATGTCATTCAGTTTCCTATGAAATAAGAAAAGGTACAAATTTTATCTCCTCCCCTGACCCCAAATTTAACTATTGTAACTTTTTATACAACTTGAGGCACGCAAATGAATTTCCAACATCTAAAAATAAATAGCTACTTACACTTCTAATTGCACATTATTGTGACACAATACCTCTATTTTCACCGTTTAATTTTTTCTGTAATTTTTTTATCCCTTTTCTGGTCAATTGTGAGCAAAAACAAAAATAAATGGCTATATGCTGATACCTGGTACTCTTCATAGGTGGTAATGTAGTGTGTATAGATGTTGCACAGACCAGTAATGACCACTTCTGTGTTGGTGAAAGTATTTTTTGACTCCAGTTCCTAAAGCAGATGGATATAAAACATCATTATCCCCATAACCATAAGCACTTTCCAAGTGTTGGACCACAGTGCTCACTAAATAGATTGATATGAGCGGAGAAGCCATAATAAGTATGATTCATTAAAAAGAATGGAGATGGTCACTGGTTGACTTGAAGTGTACACTTAGTTAGCAGTTTTAGTTTAGAAGGACATTCTGTTATGGTTGTAAGGACTTTTGGTTCTTAGATCATTCAATCTGTCAGGTTTTCCGTGTGTTACATAACATTTAGCAATATTCCTACAGTGCTACTGCAATGTTTTAGTTGTAATAATGTTACCACTTATATTTCTATAAGGTCTATAAAGGTTTTGTCTAACTGGTAATATTCTTTTTGTTTTTAATTTGTTTTACCAACATTTTCTCCCAATTTGTTATTTGCAAATTTCCACCCACTAGCTTCTTCTCCCCATGATGCAACAACTACCAACTGGGTAACATCTTTTCCAACTTCTGCTCATGCTATGTCACAGTGCAGCTTAACACACTCAGAGAAAAGCGTTAACTACCCTCTTCTGCATACATGACGCACAGGCTCTTACAAATGGTTAGTGTCTTTCTGACTGACAGGAGAGAGTGTATGCCATCCCTCCCACAGAGAGCCACTTTTGTTTTCTTGGACTTCTGGCCACAGATGGCTGTAGCATTGTTACAGCATTGGCTGTAGCATTGTGGCAATTCATTACCACAGCAGATGTTTTCAGAACATTGCAGGAACATTATTTCTGTAACATTGCAGCATAACCTTCTTAGAACCTCTCAAATACTTTACTAAACTTTCTGATTACATCTGAGAATGTTTGCTGGGCTGTATGTGTGCATGTTCTCACCTGTTTGACTGCCTGTCTGATCCGTCTTCCTGACATAGTGCTAGAAAAATACGAAGGAGGCAACATCTCAAACCATACAGTTGACATGCCCTTGCTAGTTTAATATAAATCTAATATGAGTGTGTCCTTCTCGACTTACCTCACTTCTCCAGGGACTGCCACTATGGCCACTGATCCAATAGTGATGATCTGTACATCCACTATTTCTGGGTGCCAAGGGAGTGGCCAATTCATCTGGAAACAAACTATTTGTAGATAAAGTATATAAGGAAAGGTGTCTAGACATTATTTTGTTATAACTTGTTCTTACCTCTCCAGTACTAAAGAGAATGGGTTTGGGGTTTTGGCAGTCCTGAATTTCTTTGGAAGGTTCACCCAAGAGGGCGTCCCTAATACCATCCCAGAATGGATCTCCTTCAATTGCCCCTGTACATGTAGATATCAGATACAAAATTAGAATACTATTATATCCAGTATCTTTGGAAATAATATGAGCAAAATAAACAACAAGTAAGATTTTGAAGGGACAAGACTGCCATGAGCTAATGAGTTCAGTTTGTATTGAAATTGTGCTCATGTCTGTTCTTTTGATGCATGCTCCTCAATTGTTTCTTACAGTAAACAACTTTGTTTCAGCCCCACAACTTAAGCAAAGTCTCTTACTACAGATGAAGGAATAAAAGATGCCACATGTGTCAGCGAATAAAACCCAGTAACTACATATCCATTGGACTCCAAAGCTATATCGTCAGCATACAGACTGCTGTAACTGCTGAGTCATGCTGCTGCAGATCAACAATTACCATCAAAATCTATAGATGCTGCCTCTTTCTCATTTCTAATTGGAATACCCTTGATATCTGTAAAGTCTTGAGAACACTGTTAAAGACCAGTGACTAGAAGTGGATTGTTGTTCAGTTATTGTCATGGAAAATAAAAAAACGAAAAAAAAAGGAAAAAAGCAAATCTATTTAGTGCTTAGACCACTGCAGTAGTTAAGAGACTGCATAGATGAATTCTGATATTTTCTGTTTTTCACTAATTGGTTCAATAAAATCACTCCCAACACCAAAGGTGTGTCTCAATTATGCATGATTCTGACCGTGAACTTAAGTCCATTTTATCATCTCAAGCAAGGAGCATTATTAAGCAGTATTAAATCTAGGACCAATGTCTATTTGCTGTAAATCTGATGAAATTTAAGCTTTGAGCTGTAAATACACTGGCAATATTAAATACCATATTACACTATTAATTAATTAATTAATTGTATAATTCCTGTAAAGTCTATGAAAAGAAGGGTTAGCAAATAAATGCTATAACAACAGCAAAATAAAAGCATGGAAAAAAATACCTACATCCCATGCACACATTACAATGTCATGGCTTTGATTTAATATATCATGGCTACATTAACTTGTGCATATAATATAAAATAAATAAATAAATAAATCTTTTTTTGTGTGTATGTCTCGACCAGTCACAACCAGTCACTGCTGCAACTCTAAACAGTAGATACAAAATTTCTTCACACCTGCCTAAGCTTTACAAGCTTTCTGTCAGTGTACTTCAAGGTCATCATGCAAAAAAATAGAATATGCTGGATCAAGTGTTATTTTATAAGCTGTACTGCCAAAAAACGAGGGTGAAAGCATGATAGTTCCAACTAGCACTCCTACTATTACTTACTATTACTATTCATATATATCATTGTATCAGTAATTCTAATTTGTTTATTTTTTTAATTATATATTGCTTTTGGGTTATATTTTATTGCATTTGACAGCAAAGAAAATGAAGATGTTCTATTTCTTGTTTTAAGGGCAAGGGCAAGTCCTTGCCTTTAAATGAGGTGTATAGTACATACACTTAGACTGGAATCAACATTTTTGTGTATTTTTTCATAATGGCAGACTGTGGAGAGGCTGTCTTTGCAGGCATTATTGCTATTTTGTAGGAACAACAGTTGTTGTAGGCACAACAATCTACTTCTTCAAGATTCAAGGTTCAAGGTTCTTTATTTGTTACATACACACTACATGCATGTGATGTAATGTAGTGAAATGTTTTTCCTTAGTGCCTCGTCCCACAGTGCAAAAATGATACATAATAAAAACAGAATATAATAAAATAAAATAAAATCTCCTAGACTATATGTAAGAAAGTTTAGCAGCCTTTCTCATTGCTTATCCCACATTGCAACATTTCAAAAATGAATAATATTTGTGCAGTGATATAAGCCAAAGAGAAAGAGCATGTATCTGCACTGCTCACAATTCATCAGTATCAAAGACAGCAACAATTTAATACCAATATAGGGTTAAAAATTAGAAACCAAAACTGGAAAATTAGGACTAAAATTATCTAATAGGCTTTTGGAGTAAGCAGGTATAGCAGTTACTAAAATTGTTGAAATTAATCACAGTCCTGTCAAGAGTTGCTTGATGTGAAAGTCCACTTCTTCCAAACTCTGAGAAACAAAAGTTTTGCTGATTCTCATGCTTATGCATGTAGTTTCCACCAGATATTTCAAAGGTAAAAGGGATCTCTTTCTGACAGGGGTAATTGCTTTAAAAAAGAAAAGATGTCAGGACACTTTCCACCATGGTGTTCCATTACCATATTACACTACATCCATTATACACTTGAGTTGGAGCTTTGATCATTTTTTCTTGAAAACTCTTGAGACCACATAAAAGTATCTTTGGTCTGGGTCTCATTTCTGAGAATATGGTCTGTATTTGGATTCTGGCTTTTGGTCTCAAACTGCATTCTCCTTCCTGTATGCTGAAATAATAATCACCTCTTTCCAAGCCGTTTCTGTACTGCCGTATAGAATGTATGCATGTATGCCTAATTTTCACATGAAATTGAATAGAATTTTTATATCTCCTGCAAAGCCTCCAAACTTTTGTTTGGTCTTCACTAAATTTACCACCTTAAAGGAAATATTGCAATTTATTTACAATCTGAATGACATTTCTTAATAGTTAGATTGGATACTCTTTAAGCTAATCATCTGAAATGAAAAGCCTTTATAAAATACAGCTTTGAAAATTTTGAAGAACCTTCAAAATTCTCAACCTTAAGCAGGCTGGTTTGGGTCTCAGACTCTCAGTTTTGAAAGGATTGGTCTGGATCTTGACCTTGAGAGAGCTGGTCTTGGTATGGGTCTCAAACTTGAGGGGACTAACCAAGGTCTGGCACTCAGTCTTCAGGGGACTGGTCTGTGTCTGGGAATCAGACTCTCAGTTTTGAGAGGATTGGTCTGATTCTGGATCTTGACTTTGAGAGGGCTGGACTGGGTCTCAAACTTGAGGAGAGTGGTCTGGGTCTTGTACTCTCCATCTTGAGAGGATTGGTCTGGGTCTGGATCTCGACGTTGCAGGAGCTGGTCTTGGTCTCAGTCTTGAGGGGATTGGTCTGATTCTCAGTCCTGAGGGGAATGGTCTGGGTTTCAGTCTTGGAAACTTAAATGGGTCCTGACCTTCAGGGCACTGGTCTTGGTCTGGATCTAGGTCTTGAGTGCAGTGGTCTGGGTCTTGGGTGGGTTGATCTTGTTCTCATTCAGGAATTCCAGCTCTGCTAAATACAGCCCATACATTAACTGCCTCATAAAATGGAGATTGATGTACCTTGAGTGAAGTTAAGGTCTCCTCCTCCATCTATTGTTCCTGCAGCAAAGCTGTGGCCAAGTGCAGGCTTACATGTCTTGACCTGGTAGTGGTATACATCAATAAGTTCAAACTTCATGCTCAACTATACCCTATAACCTGGATTTGCTAATGTAGTCTTTCTCATTTACTGCCCTCATGGTTTATTAAAACATGCTAATTGTTCTGACAAAAAAAAAAAATTTTTTTTACAAGAACCAGGGTTAAAACCAAGGTAAATCTGGTTACTCAAAGGTTACTTACACTGTGGGTAGAGTTAATCTGTACAGTTACGTCTGTCATGTTGACCCACTGATGTGCAGTATGGAGACTGCCATGTACCTCCTGCTGAGCACTGCCATAAAGCTCCTGCATATTAGTACACTGCGTTAGTGTGGAAGATAAGTGTACAAAATATTAAAAACTATCTATGCATTCTGAATACCTTTGCTCTTTTATAGATGTTTTCTCCAATAATCCTGGTGCTTTCAAACATGTCATTACCCGGTCCAAAAGCAACACACATTTTAGTCTGTGAATACAAACAAGAAAAGAGACTAAAACAAGAAAGAATTGACAACCAAGATAGGGTTTGTTTTATACTAAACACTAAACAATACAGGGCAGGGATGGCAAAACAATACAGGTTATCATGATTTCCTTATATGAGTACATCTAAAGGTATCTCACCCCACCAATAGGACAGGAGCTGTTGAGATAATCACACTTCTCTCCAGTATTCACACAATATGGTCCACGAGTATTGGGAGACACATCTCCGCTGTTACTGGTGGGAAACGCTGCTACAAATGGGCCCTAAAGGGCGATGATACAAGGCACTCTGGAAATGCTTTCCCTTTTGTTTGATAGTAGTTTGATTTAGTTATATATTATACACATCTCAGTTGTGAGCTGTAGGATTAAGAATCAAACTTAATAAAAATTCTGTAAATAAATGAGACATCTCACCTCACCAGGCAAGAAGCCAATGTTTTTTTCCTGTTCAAACAGATAGGAGGCATATCCAAGATTGTCTGAGCTCACCATGCGATTGGTGTAATTCATACTGACTGGATGAACGGCAAACCAGCTGAGAGGAATCCCAAGGAAAGTGTGCACATTTAAATATACATTTCTTTAAGTATTGTAATTTGTGATCATAACATATAAATACAAAACCAGAATTCTGCCATAATAGCACAATTTATGTTTCAAATGTCAGTTTGTATGAAATACTAGTTTGAAGCCAGCATACCTGAATATTCCCATTCCATCCCCATCCAGATCTGTGAACTTTAGGCTTACAATCTGCTCGTCTGTATTGGTTTTGTACCTGTAGATAAAATCTTAACCAATTATCACCCATAGTTACACCTTATACATTCTGTATCTCAACAGACATTTGCATTTATGCATCCAATAATCAATTAGCCAACTAATAGTAATTAGTTGCATAAGTAAGGAATAAAACAGATGGGGCTTCACATTGGGCTGTATCACACCACCTGGTCATTACTTACTTTCCTATAACAGCATGTCCTGGAGTGTTTCATTCCTCTTATACAATGATAAAGTTTTTATTTTCTTAATTAAAGAATGACACATTGTACATTTATCAGTTTATAGTTAGATTTAATGTTGTGGAATGTCTGAGAATCAAGTTCCTTACTTATCACTTATGCTATAGTTTATAATAGCTTATATTTGTATAAATAGACAGTATTCATATTACACATAATACCTTTCTCTTTCCTCCTCAGGGTTGTTCATGTATGAGTGTGGACTCCTGTTGAAGTTACTATCCACAACATTTCCTTTGTTCAAAAAGATTCTCCCGGGCTTCATGTTTTTATGCGCCTCATCAATGCTCTGTTGAAGCAGATCATGGACATTGCATAAACATTAGACAATCAGTACATATTACTATTCATGATGATAATGAGGCCAGTTGTACTTGTGAATGGTTTTGATTAAACAGTCTGTACAGCAGACAAGGACAGAAGCGATGTGATGAATTTGTAACACACCTTCACAATTCCATTCACAAGAGCTTGGATAGAGGGCTTGATGTAGCCTTTACTGGTGATCATAAAGAGGGTGTACTGGAAATACCCTGCTGGACCAGAGTGTGTGTGTGTGCCACTCAGAACTACATTGTCTTGCCTGTAGAGAGTCCCATATTTCACCTCGAGTGCCTTGAGCACCTACAAGAGCCGGGTCAGTTTGAGATATGAACCAGCTGGAGTTATAATTCAGCACTTGAAGATTTTTCTTTTTCTCTTTGACTTACCTCCAGTCTTAGTCTTTGTGAGACCATGCCTATGTCAGTACTCACAAACACCACTCTCTTATTGCCATCATCCACAATGAAGGCCCTGCTGAACAAGCGAGTGTGAATTCCTCCTGCAGTCTGATCAGAGTTAGCATAGCCCATCTTTTGCCAAAAAAAAAAAAAAAAAGGACAGTCCTGTGAGTTTGGACAGCATTTTTGATTAGAACACCACAGTATTCTCTTTACTCATTTGGCTGATGCTGAACTTAGTTGTGGTGGTTCAGTGGTTACGGCTTTGAGTTGCAAATTAGAACGTTGTGTGGTCAAATCCCAGAGACAATCTGCTATGGTTGGGTCCTTCAGCTCAGTTGTAAGTTGTTGTTTTTTTTTAAAGCATCAGCCAAATGAGCAAATGTACTGGGTTATGTGTAATTTTACTATGTAAGATATTACAGTACTTTACAATATTTACAATTGTTTATTGTAATATTTTGCAGTACTTTATTGGCAACCTTGCTGCCAGTAAATTACTGTAAAATTTACAGTCAATTTTTACAGTGACAAATCTAGCAACTTTTTTGAGCAAATATAAGAGACTGTCCTGCACTCAAAATGGCTCTCTAGCTCACATCACATCTGCTGGTTAGAAACTGTGTTCCTGTGTGTATGTGTAATCGATTTATGTCTATACCTTATGCTATAAGGCTAAACCCTAATGGTTTCATAATAGTAATGGCAAGCTACTTAAGAGCAGTAAAATTAGTTTGTCTAAGTGACTCACTGTCACTGCTTCTTGGTTATATTTACAATTAATAAAAGCAAGTTATTCCATCTGTAATTGGTTCCTTTGTGTCTATTTTCCCAATACTCACTACCAATGCTATATTTTGTCTGCATTCTTGACAGAAATTGTAGTATAGTTAGTTTAATTCTAATTTATAAATACATAAATAGTTCATGGTGCCATGGCCAAGGAAGACTTTTTTCTATATGAAATGCTATCTATTATTTTTTTATTCAGATAAAACTCCATTCTATTCTAAGTGTTTTCAGAAAATTTTCCTTCTTCATGTAACACATTTTGATATGCATATAATTATGATGATTCAGTGGATACGCATATTAATCCGTGAAGTCATCAGGTGACTCCTAGCAACTTTGAACATGCATTAGCTAAGTTCCCTGAAAAAAGTTGACAATACTGGGCAAGTGAGAGAAAATAAACATGCCTGTGAAAAAAAATTGTTCTGCTAGTGAACAAATATGAGGAGATTTACAAACTGTTGAATCGAATATACTTAAATGCCAATATTCCGACATTGCAAAATAACAAGTAATAATTTGTCTTTTTTGGAACAGTATGTGATGTGACATCCCACTTTAACTATGGATGCATACAGTCAAATCATACAAGCAGCTAAAATTCTCTTGATTTTTTTTTCATCTCCTAATCTATAGTAAAAGCAAACAGCTTCCTCATTTAAACCAATAATTATTTAATCTTTATTACTCATAATAAATCTAATCTAGATAGTATGCATTCAGATAGGCAATACTAGCTAGGACTGGTATTAGAATTGTTATGTACAGTGTGTGTGCGTGTGTGTTGCATTAACTATTTTTTTAATATATACTGTATATATCAGCACAAAAGGTGTTCTGGCTTGCCCTTTCTCTTGAAAAAAAAAGAAAGCGTGAAAGCACCCTGACACTGTAGCTGTGGTTCCTGCTTCAATCTTATACATGTATTAACCTTTGTTCCAGTTCAATACAAAATGCAGCCCAAAATCTTTGACTAAACTCACTCTTAGGAAAGATGCCACAGTTATAGTCAATAAATGGATTGTTAATGGAAATGTATAATATAAGCCCAGCTCACCAGAGGCACATCTGCTACTGGTCCAGTACAGTCTGCTCGACCCACTCCAATCAGATAGGGGTTTTCTCCAAATTTTTCAGAGGCAGTAGGATCTTCTGTAACCTCTGTGTAAGATTTATTTTATAATTATATTATACAATTTATTCATCTAGTAATATCTTTAGATGAAAATATCACCATGGAACATGACTCACTGTGCTCTTGGGTGTTAATGTAAAGAGCTAATATGGTCATAAGTCCCACTGCGATTCCAGTCATCAACACAAACAGAACTATGAGCAGAACCTCCAAACTGGTGAGCTTACAGCATACAGATTTATGAGCCATGCTTCTGCCCTGGATGTAGACAGACCCTACTTAGGTGGGAACACACTGCAAACACAAAAACGCAACTAATGACAACTAATGAACACAGTATGAACATAAACTCTATGTAGCAAACAGCAACTCATGGCTCAGACACTTGATACTTTTAATAGTAATAATACTTTACTAATAATTTGGATAGATATTTGTAAAAGAATATAGAGAAATACAGAGATCTATGAGTAACTAATATTACTCTCTCTCTCTCTCTCTCTCTCTCTCTCTATATATATATATATATATATATATAATATTAATATATATGATCAAGAGAACTATATATATATATATAGTATATATACTGTATACATGCTGAAAAAACTTGTAAGTTGCACAGTTGTAAATGATTGTAAATGACTTACAGTGAGCGAGCAGGCTCCACAACCAAATCAATATCTCTGATGTGAAATACAAATGGCTCTTGCCCTGATAGAGCAAAGATCTTATGCTCTCCTGGGGCAAAGGTAGCTTGGAAACACTCTATTTTATTGCCATTATTAAATACCTTTTGGGTGTACACCACCATGTTTCTTGTTCTTGTCTTGGACTGCCACTATAAGATACCATAAGATATTAGCCAGCTCGACATGCAGTTTGTACATCTACACAACAAAACTAAAACTTCATGATAGTCATATTTAATAAAGAATAAGAGAAATCTGTGTGCTCTATGGAAGAGAACGTCTTTTCATTTTTATATATTCAATTTTATCATTTTTTTATAGTAGATGTTATTGATAAGAAGATAAGCTAGGGAGAGGAGTAAATTTGTCTACATGTCTGCAGTTGCTTTCTGGTATCAAATATATTGTCAGTGCTTGACTGTATTGGTGGAGGAGGTTAAAACCCAAACTACAGACTATGTAACAGGAAGACAGTGGGCAGTGAAGCTTTTTGTTTTGCTGTGCCACACTTCAAGTCTGCAAGATTTCCTGTAGAATTTGGGCAAAATTTTGACTTCTTGCTGCTATTTGTATTTGTTTTGCTGAGACAAAATGAATTATATCAATGTTTTGCAAGACAAATCGGTATGCATGGTCCATTACACACGTCTATTACACAGATATTCTTTGATTATTTATGGTAATATATGCAAAAATACTAGATATTTTAAGAAGCTCATGAAAACATCCAACACTTTCTAGCATTTGGACAAAAACAAAAACTCAGACTTATTTATTATTAATAGATCAAACGTGTGAACAAAAGAAAAACAAAACTCTACATCAGAGGTGGTCCATACAAATTTGCAAGGTGATCACAGGGCATGCACGTTCATCACAACGCATTGTCCAATCAAAGTACAAATTATACAAAAGGACAGATGACAAAACTGTAAGTTTATTCTTTTTTTTGTAGCTTTTCTGTTTAGCATGTTTGGTGTTTGGAGAATAGATAGATATCAGCATGAGCTGTCGTGGCGACAGTAATAGTAATTTTGGAGGGTTTTTTTATAGGGTTTGGGAGGAAATATATTTGTGTTTTGGTGTTTGACTTGTCCTACCAGCCAATGGTGTAGTGTTTGGATTAGTTTTGAATAGCCATTGAAATGGGTTTTACCATGCATTCGAGGCAACCATGCTCTCTACATCTGAGTAGACCTTAGGTTTTGGTTTTTCAGTAGACTTTATAGTTATAAATATAGGACATAAAAGCACATAAAAGCAGACAGCAAAGAAAAAAGCAACCTCTACTCAGAATTACAGCTGTTTATGGGAAAGCCATAGCTGCTGAGCATTTCCTGTCTTCTGTCATTCAGTTTAAGCAACAGTGAGCATGGTTCGTGGGCTGTAGCTCTACACATTTTTGCAGCATTTCTCACTGATTTTATTCACTTCCTATGTGAGCTTTCAGAGGTTCACAGCTCTTCTCAAGACTCATTTCTGGGACAAATGTACTAGTGCAGACTAAAACCATTACTGAAACATATTCTTCGGAGTATGCATATAATAGCTTCTTTGATCATCCATCCAGGAAAAGTGTTTAATTGACCCATCGAAACACATCTGGAGTGCCCTTGCATATAGGGAGGACTGAGAAAATTGGGCTTTTGAAGTTTATGAAGTGGCGAGTCCTGTAGGTGCAGTAATACAGTGAAGTCTGAACAACATGATAACAAAAAATACGCAGTTCTGTGTACTGTGTCTTTAAGCATGAGTCATGTGCATTGGTACTGCTCATACCATATCATTATTTAAGACTGATTATGTTGGTGAATCACACTATATACAATCATATTGAGAGGATACCTGTTACTCTTGGCTTTGTAGGATAACTTCTTTGTTTTCTGTGTTTATTGGTAGTGACAACATGCCGTGAGGTTCTGGCTCATGTTCTGCCTTATCACTGACTACACCTTCAGAGATAACTCAAACAGTACACAGTACACATCCTGCATTGAGCCATGACTGCCTTTTCCATTGAATTACTGCTATGCCATAAATATGCATGAACAGGCCATTAAAAATCAGCATCCAATCAATATGTTGATGTATATGTGCATAAATAGCTCATCTATTTGTAGATGAGACATCTAGACCTGTCGTTGTGCTGGTGCTGTGAAACTTCACTGTGATTAAGGTCTTGTCTCGCTGATATCAGAATTATTACAGATCAGGAGCTGTGTTCCTGGAATTTACACGGCATTAACTCGGTTTCCAGCAACTAAAGAGAATGAAACAACCTTTTGCTATCCAAACACACCAAACCAGTAACATTAGACCAGTAATGAGCTCTGTTACTTAGTCTGGTTTAAAAATCAGAGGTGCTTAGATACACTCTTAGAAAATAGGAGATAAGGAATGGTTCTAGGATTCAATGGTTAGTAATGTTTGGTTAGAAATGTTTTTAAGTAAAGCTTCCAGCTTTCAAAAGAGGTTCACCTTCAAATTTGGTTACAATATGAAGACCAAGCTACATAAAATTCCTTGCTTTCAATGGTCTGGATAAAATGATCGAATAGTGACGACAGTTACTTTGTAATTCTTAACAATGTATGATTAGTTAATTACTAAAAAGAGGATTAATTTAAAGATTTTGGGCTTCAGCTATCAGATAGAATCACCTAACTAACTAGCCTAGCTTGCTCTCTAGAATAGATTTATAATTATCAGGTTGGTTTAATACTGGGGGGGCATGGTGACTTAGAGGTTAGCACGATTGCCTCGTACCACTGGGGGTGGGGGCCCCAGTTTTTGGGGGAAAATGTGCAAAATAAATTGTCTGTAGTGTGTGAGTGTGCCCTGCAATGGGTTGGCACCCCGTCCAGAGTGTCCCCCTGCCCTGTGCCCCAAGTCCCCTGGGATAGGCTGTACCCATTCAGGTACAGAAAATGGATGGATGGTTTAACACTGGTGATGAGAAGGCTGTTTGCCTTCATTGTAGCTTTGGAGGCAGAAAATCAAGCTTGTGCTTGTGCTAAGTCACGTCACACACCGACAAATGTCCCAAATGCAACCTTGGAATATTGGTGATGAAATATTGTTAACTTTCACTCATTAACAAGACTGACATTTTGTAATCCATGTTGGCTTTTCTCACTTGCCCTCCATCTTGCAACCTGACTGGTCAGATGACCACTGGTCAAAAAAGTGCTTTATATCACTTGACACTTTTCTCAACTCTGGAATTGGTCAGATGTGACAAAAAAAAAAAAAGCTGATGGGAACTAGAGGTCTGCACAGGCTTTAAATTGAAGCCCGAACCTGGCCCGTACCCAAGATCATTTGACCCGACCTGATCCGACCCTACCGGTACTGCTAAATTTTTAAGACCAAACCTGACCCGAACCCGAAATTGGTTTCTCACAACAAATATCTTTTTGCAATATGCTGTATTTCAGGATTGCATGCAACAGTCAGAAAACAAACACATGTAAACAAGCACAGTTTCATCAAGGCACAGCACCCCCCTCAGCACACGAGTGCAAAAGAGAAAAAACACGTATTTACCAGTTATGAAACTCTGCTTTGGAAAAAAAAAATAAATAAATAAATCTTTGCAAGCCCTACACCGCTGAGCTCTTTATTGGTTGTAACAACAAGGTCATAATTCTTCTAAAGTGCAGCTTTCCCTGCATCATTTGTCACTGTAATAAGTTCTCCCTTATTTTTGCTTTATCTCACTCATTGTGCACAACTAGCTACCCAGCTAAATCCACTCACGAGATGTGTGTGCTGTGTGCCGTTTTGTGACAGAAATCGTGTGTGGCAGCACATGCGCGAAACAATTTGCGTTAAATACATTTATGAATATTTAAAATATATACTAATATTTAAAATATGTATGTTTTTTTAGTTACAAACCTGCCCCGAACCCGAATCTGGGTAACCTCGGGTCGGGTAGCAGACCTCTAATGGGAACTCATTTTAAAAACAGTTGCATTCCATGGGATTACATGTAAAACATGCACTGGCAGTTGTGAAAAAGTATGAAATCACCAAAAAGTTACAAACCAAAGGATGCTTGCCATATTGAACATTTTGAGGTAGTAGTGTAGTAACCTCAGGGAGCATAAGAACCAAATTAATGCATTAGATTCTTATGCAATTGCTTTTCCTAGACCTCTGAACAATGGGATGAAGGCCAAGTCAGAGAGGGACAGTGGCAGCAAATTCAAATTGCTTCAGTTTATACCCTATTTGGATGATTTACAGTTCTAGCTCTCTAACTTTCTACATCCTGATCCTGATCTACATAAAACATTGCAGTGCAGGACAAAAGCTTTTTAAGAGTCTATACCCCTATAACATTTATAACATTTATCTTTGTGTATCTTGTACCCTTTTTGTGGTCTTTCAATGTTCCAGATTCCAGTAATGTGTCTGTGTTAGTGAATGCATTTGCATTACCAGCTCCCCAGAACCTTTTTGCATGCAGTGTGTGTGCTACCACAAAGCACATAACAGTCATTTCAGTCTAGCCAGTTTTGCTTTGTTAATATTCAGTTTTTTGTTGTTTTTTTTTTGTGTGTGTGTGTGTGTGTGTGTGTGTGCTTTGTCCTGTACCTGTCATTTTGTCATAATTATATCTCCATTATCAATTTCCTTGACATTGTGTGAGACCCACAGAGTATGGTGACTACTTTTTTTTGTTTATTTCAACCAATCAGAAAAAAATAGTGTGCATATGCACATATGCATTTTATACATGAAAACCACAGTATGTAAAGTTCACGTAGAGTTTTCCCATCTTGACATCCTTTTTGACAGAGGGCTAGAAAACATGGTTACCCTTACCCATGATAAAATTATTATAACACACGCCCTCTCATGGCTTATTTATATACTTCAAAACCTTAACAATTTTATGATTGTTTTTTGTCTGTTGAACAAGTAATGAACATGCAGTTATGAGCTTAGAAATTTAAAAATATAACGAAGGGTACCTAAGAAATGTATTCTTCTGACAGTGTAAAGTATTTAGCAATGATGCAAATGGTATCAATGGCAATCTCTTTAAAAAGACACATGTTCTTTGAATAGTTATAGCTCTAGCTTTATAATGGGAACCCCTCTGTTTTGGGTTCTACACAGAACATTTAAGGCTTCCCCCAGAGAAACGAAATGAGTGTTATGTGAAACCATTTTTTCGCTAAAAGTGAATGCAGAATAAACTTCTATTCCATGAAGAACAGAAGGGTAGAAGTTCTCAGCCTTTCCCAGTGGATAGTGGGAAGCCATTTTTGGATTTTGCTTGAACTTTTGCTAACCTGCGTTTTATAGCAAAACAACAATTCATGAACTCTTGAGATTTTTTTAAGCTCTTCACTTCTGTTGTTCCAGCAGCAAACCTATGTGCAGGTTGAAGTTTACATGTCTAGATCTGGTAGTGGCATACATTTAGTTAGTTTTAGCACACAGCATTACAAACTAGAGAGGTCCAGACCATTTCTATCCCAATCCCATATACAGATGGGTGACCAACTGAAGAAAAAAAAAAAACCAACATTAAGCGTATTAGTACTAATAAGGTGTTTTCTGATGATGGTGAAGGCATAATGGTATTAAGGAACAGATATGACATGAGGGTTGCTCTCCTGGTCTCATGGATCTTGTTACCTTCTTCCACTTTCCACTCCGCTACTGTGTGCTGCTTTCTAGTGCTTTCAGTACTTGCTGAAGGAATGCAACTCAATCCAGCAGGTCAGGGACTGTGCTGCATATTTCCCACACTCTCCACCAGGTCAAATGGGTCCTGGGATGATCGTCTACTGTTTTTCCTGTCAACAATGCTGCTGGGAAGTTGGACTTAAAATTGTGGAAAGAACTGATGAAGGCCAAATGAAATATCCTCTAGGTACATTGAGGTTCACAGATTCAACACATGGGGACAAGTTGGCATGGTTTGGGTCCACTTGTCCCCTTGGAGGAAAGCGTCCTGACTCTTCTTCTGACTCTGATCACCTTTATCCTATGATGAAATATTTTTATCCTGACATGAGTAGTCTCCGGCCCTATCTACAGGGCATGATGGCTCGGGTGATAAAAATAGGATGGGAATGGGTTGATTAAAATGAACATTATGCAAATCATATGCTTTGGCCTTCACAGTTATCAGATCTCAACCCAACTGAACATCTATGGGAGATTTACAAGTGATGTATTAGACAGTGCTCCAACACGACCATCAAAACACCAACAGAGGGAATTTCTTTTGGAAGAATGGTGTTCATCCATCCAGTAGAGTTCCAGAAACGTGTAGAATCTCTCCTACAGCGCACTGAAGATGTTCTGGTGGCTCAACTCAGTACTAGCACACTTTACATTGGTTTTCCTTTAATTTATCAGTTGTATGCACCTGATCTGAGGTTGTACTTGGTAAATTATTTAAGCATTACTGATCAGAATGCCAAATGGCTGTCGATAAATATTACTGCCTCATTCATTTTTAAACTCACAATTTTTTAGAAGGCACTGCATGTTCAGAGATGTTTATTCAGGTGCAAACAGACAGTATGTGTTTTGAAATAATAACCACAACTTCTAAATCATTTTAGTTGTGTGCTAATGGTTGTCATTTATTTGCCAAAAAATTTGAAAGTGTTAGCAGCTTTTCTCATCACGTGTTGTACAGAACAGCTCATTGTTATCAGCTTATGAACAAAGTATGATCCTGCTCATTAACCACATTGGACAGGGTAGACATGATCAAAAATACTCTCAGCGATCAATGCACAAAGACACTGAAACTACTCTTCTGCCCAGTAGTCGGGAATTAAAGCAGAACCAAAGACAGACATTTGTCTTAGACAAAATAAAAGGACATGAAACGTGTTCCCATATTCCATTGAGTGGAATACTTCTAGACATATTGTAATAAATAAATTTAATATACAACAACAAAAACTACAACAACTGGCTTGGTGGTCATTAATGGTTGAAAAGAGACAAATTTGGTAAAAACCTTACAGTCCTTATAGAACATGCTAAGTTTTGGGTATTTCCTAAAACCAAATATGCTTTGCTGGTAAAAATGAGGACAAGTACAAAGATAGTACAACATAATCATTTTACATTTTTCTTATACACTTTACTCTTAACTACATGTTTATGAACAACTGCTATGAAAGTAAATTCTAGGTCTAAGGAAACCTGGACTGCTGGACTTATTATACATCATGTAATGCTGGATATTTCTGCCTTGATTTAAGGGGTCTTGTCAACATTAATGTACCACTGATACCACAAGCTTAAAAAAAAAACAAAAAACACACACACACACAAATAAATTAAAAAAAAAAAAAGAACAAACACACAGACCACAGGATCACTGTACAATCCTGGCAAGAAAGGCACTGAGGAAGTTTGTATCACCAAAAACAGTCTTTTGTCTCCTTTTGCTCTCCATGTAAAAAAATGTGACAGATTTACTCTGAAAAATAAATCACTATTCTTATAGAAAGCACATTTTCCAAATTTTGTGTTTAAGTGGATAGCTACAAAACTGCACTTCTCTTCAAACATGTCCTTCCCTGCAAGTCATTTTCTGAAAAAAAAAAAATAAATAAAATAATAATAATAATAATAAACTGCAGGATTCTCAGTTAAAGGGACTCAGTTCTACACTTGGGTGAAGCAAACAGTCTGGAAAAAACCCGCTGACTGGGGTAAACTTTAGATTCCACTCTGTCAAGTAGGTCTGTCATAAAACATGGCAAACTGGCTCAGTCTGTAAGCAAAAGGAAATATCTGTAACTGGTTCACTTTACTGCATGTTCAAGTAACAGACAGAGGCAGATCATCTACCAAGTTAGTGATTTGTTAAAGATCACATTACCACGTGACTACTTTTGGCAGGTGCTAGATGCTAAACGCATTCATTAGTCGCTCTGGCCCTGTGTACTACACACCACGCATCCCATAACACATCCGAGCTGAAATGCGAAGGGAATGTAGGTAGTGGGTGAGGAATGAAATGCTTTGGACGATGTTCGGACGGTCAGATGGACCGGTGCGCCCTGCAGCTGAGCGCTAAAGGGATTGGCTTCATTTGTCACATGACCTGGCACTTAAGGCAAGTCTTTGAGAGTTTCGCTCTTCAGATTGAGCGTTTACGTTCAGTCAGAGTCAATCCTGCTGTACTTCACTGTGCCCCACTGTATAGATCGCCACGAGAAGGGGATGTGGTAGCTGCGAGGGACGACACCTTGCACGTTCCGCTCCAGACACTGGAAAACCCAATACCACCACACGCGTGACAGGAAGTTGTTCTGAGATGCTGCCTTGAGTTCCTGAACAATCAGAAGAGGCGTTTGGGTTCATTAATAAAGGTGAAGTTCACTCATACACCTCCAGCAGTATGAGCTGGTATTAAACATACAAAATCACAATAATGGCTGTATTAAAAAATGGTAACGCTTTACCATAACATCATTTACTGCATTAGTTAACATTAACAAACAATAAACATCAGCATTAATACATAATTCTAATAAAGTTAAAACCTATATTATTTAATGCTTGTTTAAATGGTAAGAAAACACACATGCATTGACTAATGTTTATTCAATCGATGACTAAAAACAAGTCCAAAAATGAGCAAAAAATTTAATTACAGCATGTTCCTAAATGTTGATAAGTTACTGTACTCTGGTGTCCAGGTATAAATATTTAAATTTGCTATTCCGGTTCTGGATTTTGCCAGTTAACAACCACAAATATGTAAATTAAGGTGTTTTATATTTTATATTGTTCACTATGGGATTCATTTTACTCACTGATTGTATGAACACTAGTTTTAATATTATGTTTTATTAATAAACCAAATAAGCCAGACAATCAGGAAAGTGTAGTTCCTTTGTTAATGTTACATATGGTGTAGTAACGTGAAGCATTAACTAAAAAAAAGGAGTTAGATGGGATTTAAGGATTATTTTTATATCATATTTGTTGACATACAATACTAGATTTTTAAATTAAATACAACTGAAAAGTAAAATTGACATACAAAATAAAAGAGTAGTCAAATGACAAAATGTGTTCTTCGTGGCACTCCTAAAATAAGGTCTAAAAATATTGACTGTCCACAGTGTAACGGAGGAATGAATACTGATGAGTAAGCATCCACAATAACAATATTTTGTGTCAGATAGCTCTACGTTTGTCTGCTGAGGTTTACTTACCGACTGGTTAGCCATGGTGTGGTACCACCAGAAGAGGCGCGTGGTGATGAAGTAGGCAATGACTACATCTATGGTATAGTGATCATGAGCAAGAAGGATGCAGAACACACCAACGACACAGAGTGTCCCACATCCCCAGTGATAGCACCAGAAGCGTCTAGGAGAGTCTGTCAGACACAAAATGGAGGGAAAAAGTTCCAAATCAGTGAAACTGCACTTCTTTCTATTTATTTTTTTCAAAAAAGATGACAACTTAGCCTTATGGAGGGCTTCTTATCTGTGTTTTTATGTTAAGTACATAAGGAAACCTAAATAATCTTAGGCTGACGTGGAAAGCGAATGAACAATGATGAAGTGTGTGTCTCTCCATGACTGTTTGTGTTTGGCAGTATTTTATGAAAAATGCAATGACTGACTTTTCTTCTGCTCACTTTTTTGCTAACATTTGCATGAAAACATTGCAATGCGACAATGCCACAGACACACTGACATGGCTATGTTCCAGTGCATGTGCTAAAGTCTAACACAAGGTGGCTCTGTCATCTGAACAGAGATTCTGTCCCAGAGCAGAAGTGAGAATTGAGAATCTTCTTACACTCTTTAATGAAGAGATAGGTGAGGGTCAGCATGACCGTGTGGCCGCTGTACAGGTAGTCCCCGCACATGTGATGAGAGCCAGTGATGGATAAACCACCGCCGGCAAGCATCTTCATCACCCGCCACATCTGGGACTGCCAATCTCCATGCAGCTGTGGCACAGAAAAGAAGAGCGTATCATGTTAAAGTAGCTGGTGACAATGAGCATTTTGACAAGGAGAAATCCAACCTCTAATATCTGCCGTCAACTGCAACCAGTGTGACTCACAAATACAGCAGAATGGTTGAAATAAGGCTTTACAACATCAACATTTGTTTATTTATTAAAGAACAACACATCACATTTTATTCATTTTAATTGCATTTAATGTTACTGAACCGCTATGAAACAAGTTCCTATTATTGTTATGTCGTAGCGCCTATAAACATTCAATCCCTCACCAGCCTCTTTTTTCTCTTTCTTGAAGACAATATGACAAAAAAAATGCAGCTTGTCATGTTACTGAGAAAACACAAACTCCTCTGCCCTGAACACTTTTCCATGTTGGAAAACTTAAAGCTTAAATGTACAACTTTACCGCTATATGTTACAAAGCACTGACACTGGAGACTCCTTCCAAAAATATCAAATAAACATCTCCTCACTGAAAATGTCTATACATCAACAATTATACATGTTTAAATCCTGTTCATGTGGAGCGTCCACCATGCAAGACCTTCTATAAGTTACTATAGAAACGATCAAGTATTAGAACAAGTGCATTAATATGTAACTGCCTTGTAGCTGGAACTACTTTCAGAGCTGCTTTTATAGAAAATTAATCAACACCTTCTGACAATCAGATTTGAGAATTCAACGGTGCTGTGGTTGTGGATTCCCTCATTATAATACAAACTGATGCTCTGTACAATGAAAGATGTAACAGTGAGGAAGCCCACGTTAAATTTTTTTGTTAAAAATCCTTGACTAAGTCTGTGTTTACATTGCATTTCTTCTCGCTCACTCTCGCTCACTCTCTCACACTCTCGCACACTCTCTCACACTCTCTCACACTCTCTCACACTCTCTCACACTCTCCCGCTCAGCTGCATTCAGCAGGAAAGCAGGATCTGACATGTGAAAAAGGCACCGGGTTCGGCCCATCTGGTGATGAATGCTTCCCTGCAGGCTGTGCAGTAAGCACTTCCTGTTCCATGTAGTGGGTGTGTGCCCCCACTTCCCCCCACCCCACCCCACCCCTCAGGATGACTCACTCACACAAACAGAAACAAACTTTAACACTCACACAGATACACTTGCCAGGGGGTGCACCATGACAACGCAGTCACACTCCAAACAATCATCTCATTTCTTTATTACTCATTCTTCTGCATTCAGCAAGTCTTAATGGCAACTTCTTTGCTTAGCGGTATTAGTCGTGTTTTTCAAGAGACATCACATCACGAATGAAAAGACGGCTTTAGAATGAAAATTAAGTACCGTATGTGCTGTTGTGTGCTGACAAGTTAATGATCCGCCATTCTAAGAGTCTCTATTGGTGTCAAAGCCTGGAACAGGATTTAGAAAATAGAGAACTGCACTAACTGTACCACCTTAAGGCTCCAGTAAAGGGTCCCCTTTTCAAAGAATGAAACATGCCACAACTTTGGCAATTCGTTGTGCAACGTATTTCATTTCTGTCACGCTCTGACCTCTGGCTTCTCATTTCTTCTGAGAGTTACTTTTACAGTCAAACCAACATGTACCATTTCCATTATTGCAATAAATTTAACATGACTAATACTGGAAATGAGAAATAGTGACAATCAGATTAAAAAAAAAAAAAAAAAGCTAATGGAAAAAAAAAAAAAGTCAGTGGCAGCAGCATTTTAACCAAAACATATGTAATGTATTTACTTGCCACCGCTTACTAGCCTCTCCTCTCTGCTAAACCATCAGACATTTTAAAAAGGATGAGCTCTTGAGTACTAAAGAGTTCTGCCTGGTCCACACAAGATTTATACAATCCTAATCAATGCTGAAAAAAATCATGAGTCCCTAGATGTAATGTGTCTAGGAATGCACAGTACTAATACTGCCATGCTCATTTACTTGTAAAAGATGCTCCAATACCAACATCTGCTACCATGTGAAATTATGGGATTTGAGCCTAGTGTGGTTTTCCGCTAATGACCAGATGACACGAAATGACAGCAATCTGGATGTATTTCGCAATTAATGATCGCAATCAAAGAAGAATTAGGAAATAGAGCATCGTCTAGCAGCACACAACAGCAAGCAACGCTGCAGCAATAACAGCTCTTATCCACCATGTTATTCTTAATGATCAGTCACTACCGGTCATTGACAACACGGGATTCCAACACAATGAATACAATGAAACATACTTTACTTACAGTCTCTGTTCCAACTATAACTAAAGTAAAATTAACTGACTAATGTTATAAAGAACGAGGCTAGCAGCATACTTACATGAATACATGTGTGTGCGCTTTTCATAGCCACTGTTATACCTGACATAATACAAAGCTAAATAAAATGCTTTGCGACATCCCTGATTGCTTAATATTAAGTAAGTTTTTCTTTTCTTTATCAGTATTGGTACTGATGAGTATCAGTGCATCCTTTAAGGTCACAATATTATATTTCAATGATTTTTTTTTGGTCAAGATTTCAGATTGTGCTTGCAAAAGAGTCCCGGCCAATTTTCCCAACTCTCAAAACCTGGCATCTCTCAGAATTTCTCATGAACAAACATGACTTCAGATCAAAACGAACATGATGACTGTTCAGTTCAGCTGCCACTGGTTATCGCTCTTTGACACATGCCATAAAGATTGCGTTTTTCACCTGAGACAGGACGCAGAATTGCCAATAAATATTGAACATTTTAAATCTGGACTGCAATGACTTGACTGTAAGCAGATCAGATGGGTTACAAATGAATTTTACACACCTCATACCACAGAATAATCCAAGAACGTAATCGTTTGCAGTCAGCCTACAATCGGGACATAATTACAATCACTGGCAGAGGTGAATTGACCTCCAAACTGGCCCAATTATCCTCTAGCATAGGCCAGGCATTAGCTAACTTAACAAGAGCAACAGCTTGACAACTTATGAACATAATTTTATATGCAAAACATTAAAGGAAAGGCTAGCTTGAGACATGTAATGTTTATAAACCTTTTTCATTTTGTTCACTTTCAACACAAACTCTCGATAGTCACTTTAAATTTGGCCAAAACCTTGTTCTGCCTCCAAATTGGAGAACCTTTACCTCAGCTGTGGAAAGATTTACCCATGAAATGCTGGCTACCTAAGCAGGCTTGCACTATCAGTGAATACAAAAACTCTTACTGCTCTTGGATCAGTTTCAGAAGAATTTGTACCTTAGCTGAGCACTTAAAGTGCATCCCTGGAACAGGCAGAGTAGTGATGTACATGGTGATACACCGGTACAGGTACAGCGTCCCTACAATGAAAAGAAACCGCCGACCAACAATGGACCTGCCAAAGGAAAGACTGATGTCACCAGAGAACATGATCCAATACCTTTTAGAAACATGTGTGACTTCAAAAGTGTCCATTGTTTTTAAAAGGACACTTACTTGTGTTTCAAGAGACTCCACTGTAAGATCCATAACATCACCAGAATCATCCCATTAATCTCACACACGGTAAAAGCCCACTCCACACGGTCGAAAAAGTCAAAGAACTTATCAGGCAATGGAGGGCTCACCTCCTTGGGAGGCACACGCTCATGGACTACAGAGATCATTACAGTGGTTAAAATAAAGCAGCAGATGGCATATAACAAAGTCATGGCAGTCTTGCCCCACTCAGTGGGAAATGAAGAGCTGGGTGGGCCAGGGATTAGAATTCGCACCACTTCCTTATGAAAACCGTTGGCTAAGCCATTGCGCGTGGTCTTACTCCCGTCACCAGCGGCATGGCCATTAACATGGCCGTTCACGTGAGTCTCCATGCGCGGCTCAATGGTGACCTCTTCCCTGGACCACTGCGCTGTTTTCATGCCCGTCCCCGAGCAATCTGTAGAGACGGAATGAAGGGACCAGTGTAGAGCGCTAGAGGATGCACAGCGTTCCTTCAGCAACGCTCATCATGCAGAAGGATGGAGGCTGAAAACAGCTGTAGAAAACAAGCTCTGGATGTCAACTGGACAGCATCTCCTAATGCATGGTTCTGCCTGAAAAGAAAAGACACATGAAGAAAACATGATAACCATATCATAATCAGGGACAGGGTTTGGCTGTTCAGGAGTATCCAGTCAAACAATATAAAATCCACTGTGTAAAAAAATAAATAAATAAATAAATAATGTATCCCTGTAGACGTACGTTCAAAATGACCATAATTTTCTGATAAATTGTTTACATTTTGATCTTTGTGTGTTACATTTTGATTTCATTTTAGGATGGCATGTAAACCAGTGAAAAGTTTTTTCCCTTCGTTGGAGCAGGCAAATCATAAATTCATTAACTAACCCACCAGGCAAGTAAAAGCTCCAATGCACAGCTTAGTCCCATATTTTGTTTTCCCAGAATCCTAAGTGACAGGGCTGAAAAAGTGGTAGCTAACATAATGTAATAACATATGGCAAGATAGTTAGTGTATTAATAGACTAAGAGAAATGAACGAGTATGTCATCGTCCACTTTTAACATAAGTTTCTAATGTAGCACATTATACAACAATTAGCTAATTTGATTGGTGGAGCAGTGTTCCAAGAGTGCCTATATTTCCTGTAACCACACTGGGACGTTTCACTGTGTGCATCACTCCGCTAGTCTGTCACACAGTTCTTGGAAGAGTGTGATTATATATATTGTAGATAGATAGATAGATAGATTAGTTTCAACATTTCAAAAGCGGTGAGTCACATGGCATTTGGAACTTGCATCACTCGTCACATTATTTTCACAGAAACTAAATCCCTATGAACCAAAGATGACAAGAGGACAACACCACCCTGAACTGTAGTCTTGTGTATACAACGCACCAGTGAGCAAAGCTTATTGAAATAAATAAACAAATATTTCCACTCCATGGTCGTAACTGTAGATTAAAATAACAGTGTATCAAGTCACGCAAGTACAACGTGATCTCCGTTTGATCCATATCGGAGATGGGCCTAGGATTTTGGTGGCCTTATTTAAGTACGTAAGCGCAAGGAGATAAAGGTACAAAATGGCAGAGAGACTGTATGATGTGTAATAACTTACGATGACCCTCAGAAACCCAGGCATTGATTGTTGTTGAGAAATTTTTTTTTAGAGCTCTCTGATCAAGAAAATCACACATTTTGGGCTTTTTGTTTGTTTGTTTCAGGGTAATTTTTATAAAAACTTCTAAAATTCTAAAATTCTACTGTAACTGTAGTAATGTCCATGCAATTTTTAAAAACAGGAAGATAATCACATTGAATGTTGACAATGAATTGATGAAGTACTAACAGATTTTTTAATGATTTAACTGAAATCACACGCATTGACCAGGTTAACTGGATAATGGCGGACACCAACGGGATTACAGGTTGCCGCAAGCACAAAACCACTGCAGACGCATGTAGCGTGAGTCAAGGGAATTATGCTGAGGCTTTAGTTAATGTTGTCTTACAGGAAACTTTTGTGGAATACACTGCCTAATTAACTTTCTGCTGGATAAAAACCCAGACCGTTCTTTCCAAACCTCACGAGGTGAAACATCCTCTATCAGCCACACTGCTTTGACCTCTATAGCTGGAGAAATGTTTATTGGTTAACCTCTTTTAAGCTGAAGCACATGGCCTGCACTAGGAAGAATTTGAAGAACTTGTGAGTGTGTTAGCCAGGGTGTGGCAAGTCTGTTTACAAGTCTGTTCACGGAACAGGGGGAAGGGATGTCTCCCCACCACACATCTGCTTTCTATTACATAGCCTGCTCTGCACTAGTGTTTCATTATCAGCTGAACCACTGCACTGCATGTCATACACAGTGCAGACATTTTGTCCAGTTTTATCATTAGCAGACAGAACTTTTTACTGTTAAAGAGAACAGTTATGCTTTACTCTTTCGAAACTGATTTTTTGTAGTTTTACCAAGCGGTACCGAGACATACAACAGCATTCACATTCTCCACAGTGAGTGCAGTTTCCTGTTAAAAGTCAATTCTATGGTGAAGAAATATAAAACCCTTTTTCCTCTGTTAGAAGAAAACTTTTGTAATGCAGCAGTCACTTTAACATGAGAAAAAAAAAAAACTATTTTCTTTTCATATTTCTCAGCTGCGGTTAATAGTGGTTTGCATCATATGATACTTGTTAAAGTTGTGCAACCAAAGGTTTGTGATGCACACTACGAAACAAAAGTGAGAGTGTGGTAAGCATTTGATGTCAAATGCTTTTTAAAAGACCTCAGTAGAGACTATGTTAGTGTGACGTCCTACGAAAGGTCATTTAACAATAGGTAGGTTATTACGATTCACTGAAGCGTCCAGATAACACAGCAGTTTCTCACAAGACATGCACGAAGAACAGAAAAAACAACAAGAGCTGTTATTCTTCCTTCACTGGTATGAGAACTCAACGTCATGGGAGTAATCAACCATTATTTAAAGACCAACACTCCTACTCAAGACTTGAGGCTTGATATAGTCCGTCATCTATACCTAAATAAACAAACCAACACGAATCTTCCTTTCCTGTAGGTTCAAACAACAATCGTCAATCTCTTTTCTGAGTTTCTGTAACTCCGCAGTTAAAGCTTTTAAAAAAGGATTTAAATTTTTAAAAAAGTCACAAACACCTATACACTTGGCTTCATAATTTACAGCTACTACATACAGTAGCCACACACTCATGTGTCTAATATAGCAACAAGCAGTTAAACTTTGACCACGGTCATGAACGTACAGTACAGTACATTTTCACCAGCTGAATAGTGGATACATTATTTCCAACATCCCCCAAGTTAATAATTAATTTCACAAGTTCCACAATTAACACCTACAATTAACACCTACCTAATATATATATATATATATATATTCACTCTCTACAGGTTTTCTCTCCTGAAAGGAAAAGTTTTCACTCAAACTTACCTCAGTCCTGGCTACAAATAGCTGTTTGTGCTTCTCCATGTGCTGTAAAACTGCTGGTCCCTCCTCAAGTGCTCATGCTTTCTCAGCTCACTCCCCACTCACTGGCCCCGCCCCCTCACACTGATTGGCTCGGTCATGTTCCACGACATAGCCCTAGTTCTGGCCTAAAGCTGTTAGCTAGTTGCCTGGCAACAAGAAAGGGGGGTGCATATGTATACCTCTAATGAGTAAGCGAACAAGAATATATTTACTCGCTCTGTTGGTTGCTAAGACTGCTGGTCAAGTTCTGTTTTTATAAGCACCGCTTTCTGAGTAAGTCCATTCTCTGACTGGAAACATTTGCTCTTCTCAGGAGTGGCATGTGTGGCATTTCTGTGAGCCTGACTCTCAGGTGGAACATTGATGCAGTTCCTAGTTTTAGAGTAGATGACTCTACCTCAGAAGGCATTAGGTCACCATTGTAATGAACACTCCAGGTTCATTTTTCATCTTGCCTTCATCCTCCTCCGTAGGGAGTGTGTTTTTCTAAAGCAGCATTCTCTTACTGAACCGGCTTCATTTTAAACAACGTACAAAAGTGGGCGAGACCTGAACCACAATGCACATCCGACTCTCACCTGTATTGGATTTCACCCGTCCCAGATTATCAGCCCCGTGAGCCAAGACACAAATACCAGAAACAGGGGTTTTACGGTTGGAAATTTTTACAGTGAGATAACCTAGTCTAAAAATATTGATTAATGATTTATGAGAAAGTCTTTGCACTTCCTTATTTCCCTGTACACAAAAACAAAAAGGAAATAAAAATCCTCTAATTTGTTCTTCTTTCTTATCAATCATTTCTGAGCACATGTTTTCTATATAATCTCTTACACTGTCAGAATTTATCACGCTGTCTTTATAAGCTGACAAACAGAGTGGCTGTTAGGAAAGGTGAAACAATGAATTTAAAAATCTAACTAGTACAGAAATTGATAGTTGTTTGGTTATGGGCAGCAATGACATGTTCAACAACTGAGCGTTTGATAGCCGTCGTGTAGGATAAAGTTTTGAGCATGCTAGGAGTGGCAGCAGAGGTAGCGATGTAACGTGTTTACAGCAGTAGTGGATTAAACAGTCCAAGGGTTTTCAGTGCAGTCGCAACCACTGTGTGGAGAAACGAAGGTTGCTATAGTGTCATTTAGGGAGAGAAAATAATAATAATAATAATAATAATTAACAGGGTAAGTATTTTTAAAGTCAGCGGTGAGGAAACCGTCCAACCATACAACGTGACTAACCATGAAACAACCAAAATGACCCCAATACTGGATATATTTCATTTAATGGAACACCTACAACACAAGGTAATTCTTAATTATCTTGAGTAGAACAGCAGAAGCCATTCATAGTTGACCTCGAGATGACATGAGGGCAAAGAATACCAGCTCAGTTTTATTCTCCTTCCACACTGGATGATAAGAAAGTAGGTATCAAGTTACCAAAGAGCCCAAATCCATCAGGAGTCTGATGCAGAAAATACAGATCTACAATAGTGAGCGCTGAACAAGCGAGTTTCTAAACTTGCCAGTTTTTGCCACTTGGTGTCTTTAGTTTGGACCCATTACACAGAAGCGATTCTTAATGAAACACAAACAACACTCCTCAACCAGGATTGTCCCGAGTTCATTCCTGAGTCTGTTCCCATTTAAAGCACATCAGGCACGATGTTGCTTATGATCAATTCTTTTTTGTTCTTTTGTTCAGACAAGTACAACGTGAGAGGTGATGGGGTTATTTTTGACAGGTATTTACATCCCGAGAATAGTTCAGCTTGCACCAAATTCCCAACACGGCCACCCTCATGCTCCTTATAGTCCTGCGCTGTCTGCTGGCCACCATAATGCCATCAAGCTTAAAACAGTGTGTGTGCCAGAGACGGTCACAGTTCAGAGAGAAAGAAGATTTAAAAGTGTTTATAGAAGCGTCTTTAGGTTGCATAATTAACTGGCCTATTTCTTTGCCTTTCTTATTCTCTAAGATGACTTAATTCCCTACTGAGCAGCCAGCTCACATCACTGGCCCTATTTAATGACTAAATACGAGACAAATGCTAAGCTAATGTTCCATTTTTGCAAACAGAAGCCTAACCAATGTGAAAGAAGTCATTCAAATGGCAGCAGCTGAAACACTAAAGATCAATACTCTACTTTATTTTAACTATTGTAATTTCACAGTGGAATAGAAAGTTGCAACAAGAAGCAGTAGTGGGTCAAGCGGAGTTTGATAACACACACCATCACTGTTGAGTAGAAGACAAGCCACAACAGCCCCATTCACACACTGAATCACTCTCTGTGCTCCATGAATTCCTTAACACACACACACTCCATAAGGCTGAATCCAATTACCATGACCAAGCTAAACCCTGATAACGGTAAATTAGCTACAGAAGAAGCTTGGCTCTTACACAGTATCAACCCAACCAGCAACATGCAGGATTTCATCTTTTTTTTTTTTTTTTTTTTACTTTTTCATGGTAAAAGCATTCATCCATCAGTTTCTAAAAAATACTCAAATCAGCCCATCTGGCACAAACAACCATGCCACTGTCAAAGTCACTGTATATTCATTTGTTCTGATAAATGTTCAATCTGTTTGTGCATTCAGAATGTACCTTCAAGAAGTTGTTGATGTTTTACTTGTCCGATTTTTTTTTTGGTCCAGCCCACTTGACATTGGACTAAGTGTAATAAGCCCTGTTACCTAACATGAGTTCTGATCTAAAAGAATTACGCAAAAGTCATGGGACACTGATAAAAAGCTCTAACCCCTCAGAAACAGGCACAAACTGTTAACTACATGCAGGTTATTATCACATATAAGCACAATGAAGCCAAATACAGGCCTCTTTCTTTCCTCTAATCATGTCCACGGTTGAAGAGGATGTGAACGAAAATGAACAGGACGCATGCGGCACAAAGTTCAACGCCCTGCTCAATTCCCTGGGCAAGCAGGATTTTCCACTGTTCAACCCCTATACTAATCGCGGAGTCCGGTTTCAAGTCTGCGGGATAGCAGGGATAAAACTCATGTTCAATATAAGGATCCACTCTACTGTCTGCCTTCTTCTGCACAGAGGTCCTTTAGCAAATAAACACATTTGTCTTGAGTAGCACAATGATTTCAGCAGGGAATATGCAGCCCACGTAGTTTTGTGGTTTCAGACGCTCCTTTTATGACTTAATCATTTCCCACTTCACGAAAATGAGCAAGCACATGACACATCTCGGTTGCAAATTAACTTTACCTGGTTACAACAAAATGACATGATGATAAATGTACCACACTTTTATACCACAACTAATCTTGATCACACTTGACACTTGCAAGCAAGGACATTGAAACGCTGATTAAAAAATGACAAACTGCTACTTCGGAAGGCATCGTGTTCTCTGACGAACACAACCACAAATTCTGTTCATTATATCAGAAAATATAATAACCGCTGAAATAAATGAGCTAACTCCCCAAACTGACAAGAGAGCAAAAGACATCTTGTCTAGACTATTAAATTATACTAAACGAAAATAAAATACAATGATATGATACTGGAACACCCTCAGAAACCTCATGTGACTAGCCTAATTCATAGCATGTTTTCAAATTAGGCCTCTCCGAAAGGCAGGAAGGTCCTGATCCAATTCCTTGTAAGGAAATCTCATTAGTGATGCTCGAGGGCTGCGACGTTGGGCCTTAATTACATTCAAAGAGAAATTATCTCTTTAAAGATCATGGGATGTCTTTATTCGCTGCTCCTGGTTACTGATCTTTTCTCACATATGGTGAGTCAGAGTTAATAGGACTGACTTTCTATTTTTGACCTGAAACATGTAGCAAGCATTAATCTGCACTGCGAACCAGCCCAGAGAGCACAACACTACATTGTTCAAGCAAATGAGCAACAAGAGTCTAGTCACAATATGTGGCAGGGCAAGGAAGGCAAACCTAAAGCAGCCAACCAAATAGCAAACCAGTAAACCACAGGCAATGTAAAACAGGAAGTCTTGCACAACTGTGCTCGGGTGAAATGCTCAGCTATATTAGGACCACGTGCTTTTCACAAGCTCGCAGGTCTCATTCTTTCCATTAACACCCGAAAGGATCTTACGTAACTATAAACAACAGAAAACAGACCACCCAGTAAGCAATTTCAAGTGAAAGAGAACTCATTTCTACTTTACCAGTTTCTAGTAGTGGTGTTATGATTTGAAATTTGCACAGTAATGTAAAACTATCACAAGTTTACTGAATTATTGTAGTAATGGTCCACTTGAAAAAAGCACAAGCCTGTGGTGAAAATTAAAGAAAAAAATTTATTATTTATTACATTTATTTGTTTATTAAATACATCTTTGTACAAAAGTCTCTTTGTGCATCCATGTATAGGCTATATAGCAAAAAAACAAAAAGATCAAACAGAATTTTTTTTTCTTTTCTTATTTACGACACCATCATGTACAATAAAGTTACAAACATGCTACAAGCAGCAGCAGAGGTTTTAGAGGTGTTTACAACAGTAATGGATTAAACAGCCAGAGGGTTTTCAGAGGACTCGTGTCCCCTGCGCCGAGAAATGGAGGTTGCTGTACTGTAATTTTGGCAATTGAAAAAAAAAAAAAAAAGAACAGAGACAGTAATAGACAGAAATGCATTTTAATTTAATTGGTATTTTGAAAAAATTAACAGTCAGGTCACCATCCAATCATACACCACGACGAACCGTGACACCACCCTAGTTTCTAGTAATCTTTGTAAAAAGTTGTCTAGTAGTGAGTTCAGGTACCTGCACATGCAATCATCCAATGGGCTTCTTGAGTTCTGACCTGAAGAACACAACACAAGCAGTGAATCCCTAACCTTGAGCCAAAGACAAGGCAGAGTTAGATATTAACCAGGGGTTTGAAGGAACTCTGATAAGAAAATCTGAATATTGTTATATATTAGTTAAAATAGTTATACATTATCTTTTAAAGTGTACCACACTGAGCTGCTGTTTCACATTTGCAGATGTTTCAAGTACAGATGTGCCTTCTACCTAACTTTGTTATTCAAATATCTGTAGGGATTGATAAAGGTCATTCAGTTAAAATTGGGGAAGGTTGTGTCAGGAAGGGTATTCGGCATAAAAACTGTGCCAAATCAAATATGCAGATCAATGATCCGCTGTGGCGACCCCTAACACGAGCAGCCGAACGAACAACAACATTCAGTTAACTATTAAGAGAAAGGGGGGTAAATTGTCGTCAGTGTTGTGTAATCACGTCAGTTACTGAGTACTACGCTTAACACTAACTGGTTGACCTTCTACCGTCTGAATTTTAAAAGCCTTCAAACCGACCAAAAGGTCAGTCTTGGGTACCAGTTTTCTGGATTTTGTAGATTAATAAATACTTTTGAATGTAATGGAATATTTTCTGATTTGAAAAAATTTTAAAAGAGAAAGAGAGCTTGTCAGTGTGTTTAACATAGTTGTGACCGCTTGAGCTGCACAATCCTGATGCACACCTAACTTACACATCAGGAAAGTGCAGCTGTCTATGTTAAATACTGCCAGATGTTGCTTTTCTTTTTCATATCTTCATGTGGGTATAGAGCATAACGATTACGCAAATAGTGATTTCTGTATTCAAATACTGGTGCCTAAAACGGTTACCTTGGTTCTTGAATATGTCTAGGAGTGAGTGCTTCTGTCGTGACATAGGGTGGTGCTTTAACCAGCTGTTTTTAAATGCTATTGCAAGTTACTTATGAAAGATTTTATAATGTGGGTTGTGCTGCTTTGTTTCCCACTACAAAGGTTAATCTGACTGTCGCAAGAAGCAAGCAGTAACCAGCCAATGAGAACTTTGGATGAATTCAGGGAAAATGCATCCAGGAGTGAGTTTACATGCTCACTAAGGGTGTCCACGTGTGTCTCTGACGTCGATGATAGTGAACCAGGTAACTGACTAATGTTAAATACATAAGTAAAACTGTAGGCCTTGTTAAAGGGGTAAGACTTCTATGTTATGATGGCTGTGTAGAATATTTTTAAGCCATACCAGAAATTTGTGAGAGGTTCTCTGGCCAACTGGTATACTTCTTTCAGGCATGATAACAGGAAGAATCTGAGTCTGTGTTTAATCTGTGCTCCCACCAGTTTGAACGTGACTGTGGATTTCCAGGGCAACTCATAGCAGATCAGAATCAACATGATTTAGCATTTTTTTTTGTCCCTGACTCAACAATGATTTTTTTTCCATTAAAAATAAAATTTTAGTAGTTAAATGTGTATAGTTTCCTCTATAATTTACACACATCACTGTGTGAGTTTAGTTTAAAATGTATTTACATGTTGTAATAACAAAACAAGGAAAAAGATAAACTGAATCTTTATTTTTTTTTTGCATACCTAACTCCCCCGTAACTCCGTGTTGTGAGCTTGCGTAGGAAATGAAGAGCTGTCGCACTGTCACTTTTGCTAGTGTGAAAACAGAGGAATCTTTGCTTTACGTATACTTTAGAGCTCTACATTAAATGCAGTTCCAGTGTGTTATCTGAACTTCAGTGTTACTACTCCTTAAAAATATCAAGCTGTAAGCCAATACTGTGATATCTCTATACCGCTTGATCTATAGAAGGTTATGCTTCTATTTAATCTCTGTCTTCTGTTTAATCACTGCTTACGCAAACACACAAAGCCCATGTGACCTCCTGCACCTATAGGATAACTCAAATGCTGGTGTTGAAAGAAGGGTTCTTAAAAGAATTTATTCAAAGTGAAATGTATTGACAGTGTACACAGATTACTGCTCACTGCCATTTCTGACTGAAAACTGATAAATGGTCACAGTGCATTATGGGTAATACACACAGCTACTGCGACTATGCCAGATGAACACTTGAAAAGAACAACCAACAAGAAAACATGTTCCTTTCCCTGGGGAGGTGGAGTAATGTAATTATCATCAAAGTATCTCTGGGATTTAAGTCCCATCTGTAATATTTTACTGACTGTACATGCACACATCTGGAAGGATTACGCCATATTTTACCTTCTATAAAATGGCCAGGAGAAATAACCCCAGGTAAATATATACTCCATCTAAACTAACGTGTTGGTAAAAATTCTGTTTTATCCTGTGGGAATAGAGGTTTCGCCCTTTTTCTGCAGCACGGAAAGAATTTAGTTTGCGCTCTTTTATCATCTCAAGCCAAAACCAAACTTAAATCAAGTATTCGTCGCAGAAAAAAACAATATAGACAGTCACATGAGAAAAGCGTCACTTCCAGGGATGTTAGGTAAGTTATTGAGTTCCTAGCACAGGTATACAGCCTACATACATGTCATGGTCATGTGACCTCCTAATGATCATGGGTAACCTACAACGAGTGGTTGTAATAAGGGTCAAAGCAATGAGTTTGTATTAAAATGTGGTATATGGAATTTATGGCATGACACTTGTGTGTACATTGTGAAGACATTCCCATTACTTAACAGACACACATCTGGAAATAGTATTCAAGAATGCTAACTAAACATGAGCTCTAGTGTTTGGGATAGTTTTGCGTGCATGAAGGATATATTTTGCCTGTTTGAAGAGAAAAAGCTTTGTTAGCTGAATGTTGGTTTAATGGTAAGTCAATTTTTCTGAACATAAGGTGGTTCTAGGTACAAAATAGCCCAAGCATGTGAAGGCTAAGTGGCGAGGTGTGACGGCTGTGAGTCTAGCTGCTCGCCATTTTGTTTCCCTGAATGAAAACAATTTGGAAAAAAACACACCCGAGAGATCTCTAATGAGCCAAAAATCACCACAGGAATCAGACTCACCCATCATACACCATAAATGATTAATAAGAGCATTAGCCAAGTTAGGGGTTTCATCTGAACCGGAAATGTGCGTGAGTAAACACAGGTAGATATAGGTGGGTGTGGGTGTGGGGGGGGGGCTCAGACTTCCGTAGGAGTGGGACAAAACATTCCCATTAACTAAGGCTTAATCCCATACGTGTTCCTATTAGTGCACTGCACTGGGTGTACAAGTCACTATGTCGTAGGGAGTAACCAGCCATTTGGGATTTAGCCTAAAAGAGTACCACTTTATATGATAAAGCTATCATACTTTAAAAAAAAAAACAAACAAACAAAAAAAAGCCACCAATAAACATCTGTCTGGTTTTAAATTAATGGTGCATTTCATTATTCCAAGTGGTTGAAAACTAACAAATGGTTTTAATCAAACAATCAAACTTAATCAAGCTAAAGTTCATTCATCTCAAGTGTTTTGGCTAGTAGGGATCTAGAGTTCACTTCAAAACAAATGGAAATAATGGCTCAGCAAGGTACAGATCATGCAGATTTGTAGATTTTAATCGCTAACTTATTACAAACCCGTACTTGTAGGTGTGATATGACCTGCATGGGTCTTTCTTGTTAGTGGTCATGAGTGGAAAACAAAAGGCCACAGATAACATTTCACCTCAGTTTGGAGGCTATGGTGTGTAAAGACGTGTACGTGTACATGTACGTGTGCGTGTGCGTGTACTGGTTCAGCTGTGAGTTACATTCAAACAGGTTTTTATTATTTTTAGCTACATGCCCTAGACTGTCAGATTCTTTAGGGGAAAGTTATAGCAAATGATCAACAGCTGATGAGCACTGAGATGTGTGCTAAAAAAAAATCACACATCGAGCCAGATAACGTCCCTGCATTTTCATTAACTATAAAAACGCGCACAGATGTATGTTAAAACCTGCGAAACATCCCATAATAACCTACCAGGCGTGAGTCCCTCCCCTGGCTTTAGTGTGTCTCGATGGAGAACATGTCTGCCACAATCCTGCTCTTTAACTTTAAAGATGTCTTGCAGCGGCGCGCATAATCCTGAGGCTTCTTCCTTTCCGGTGTCAGCCCCGTGCTCAGGTCAGCATGACGGACCGAGAAGATAACGTTAATGGAAGACGGTTTGGTGCGCCGTGGACACACTCTTTAGTGCGGTAGTATGCGGTTTTGGACGCGGCCCAAGATTCCTCACTCGGCAGGGGTGAAGCTGTTTCCAGGGGGCGTGGCTTATTTAACTAACAGCTCCTTCTGTTCCAAACCGCTGTGTAGAGTCCCTCGATGCGTTTCGCTCCCTCGCTCCCTTTACCGTTACGTAGGCGCATTCACGAGCGAGAGCGCGCTTAGTGCCGTGCGCATGCCCGGTGGAGGGGGTGGAGGGGGCGGGGGGGTAGAGAGAGAGAGAGAGAGAGAGAGAGAGAGAGAGAGAGAGAGAGGCCTCAGCCATGCTATGCTACTTTGGACCGTTGCATGCTTGTCAATAATGTAGTCCCAATGTAACTATCAAATAAAGGCTCGGTTTGCAGTGATTTGTTCTACATAAAAACACTGTGGCTCTGTCTGACATCACACAGAATTCTGGGTCCCCTGAAAGGATAGTGGTGTAGACCACTACATTTAAGCAATCACATGAGCAAGAGTGTGGTTATACTAAATATCGTAGCTAATCACAGCCGTGCCGAAATTCAGTATAACCACACTCTGGCCCATGCAATATTGCTTTTATACAACATTTCTATAAACAAGAAATGAATATAGAGTAAGTGACATTTGGTCAAATGTTCTGTTTATTTTTCCTCCGCTAGCAGAAATAGATCCCGAAGAAGCCACACTCACTTTACACCACTTCGGCTAGCTGGCTAGCTAGCTAACATTGATTTATACATTCCTGTTAAATGTACTTCCAGTAAAATTGCCATCCCTTCTTCTTTTTCATCTTCATCTGATGAGCCTTCACATTTTAATTCAAATATTATATTCCTGAAAAGTATCGTTTGCCATGTCCGCTAACGATTTTGCTAACTCTACTGTAGTAATGGTTTTGAACAAGGAAGTGGAATTTTTCGTGGTGAACACAGACGAGCAGAGTGATACACACAGTGAAACGTCCCAGTGCGCTTATAGGAAATACAGGCACTCACTGCTCAACCAATCAAATTAGTGGACTGGAAATAACTGTTGTATATATATTATATATAAGCGCCATATCCACCTTGTTCTGGGGGCACTGCTATAAAAATGATTATGGGTACAACTTCCACCAGAAGTAGTAGCGCAACGTTGACTGGCTTTCGATGTGAAATTACAACATATAAATATTAAATGAAAAACAATCAGAAACATTTTAGGGGAACAAAGGAAAAATAAAAAAGTTGCAATACCCTGGTTGCCTAAGTGTGCACACCCTTTTATAATCGGGATGTGGCTGTATTCAGAATAAACCAATCACATTCAAACTCATGTGCAAAAGTAATTATCATACGCTTGTCATCAGTTATTTTATTCTGATTAACTCCAAATAAAGACCAGCTGATTCTGTAGGATTTTCTTGACATCTTCTTGGTTTCATCTGACTGCTTAAGCCATGGTCTGCAAAGAGCTTACAAAGCATGTACGGTATCTCACTTGTCGAAAGATATTGAGCAGGGGAGGGGTTTAAAAGAATTTCCAAAACATTAGATGTACCACAGAAGACCATGGGGCAGAGAAAATGGGGCAGCACAGTGACATTAGCAAGAACAGGACGTCCCTCCAAAATTTACAAAAGGACAAGACAAAAACTTACCAGGGAGGCTGGCAAGAGACCTACAGAAACAATAAAGGAGCTGCAGGAATATCTAACAAGTACTGATTACTCTTTGCATGTGACAACAATCTCTCATATTCTTCACGTCTTGGCTATGGAGTAGGTGGCTAGACGGAAGCCCCTTCTCACAAAAAACATCCAAGTCCAACTAAATCGGTCCAAACTATGTGGCAAAATGTGTTATGGTCTGATGAGACCAATTCCAAAAGGTATAATAATTCCATAATTCCTAAAGGTATGTTTGGTGCAAATAAAGCACATCACCAAAAGAACACCATACCCACAGTGAAGCATGGTGATGGCAGCATCATGCTTTATGGCTGCTTTTCTTCAGCCAGAACTGGGGCTTTTATCAAGGTGGAGGTAATCATGAACAGCTACAAATACCAGTCGATTTCAGTACAAAACCTTCCGGTGTCTGCTTGTAAGCTGAAGATGAAAAGTAATTTCACCATTCAGCATGACACTGACCCAAAGCATACATCCAAATCAACAAAGGAATGGCTTAACCAAAAGAAGATCAATGTTTCTGAATGGCCTAGCCAGAGACCAGACCTGAATCCATCTAAAAATCTGTGGGGTGACCTGAAGCGGGCTGTGCACAGGAGATGCCCTCACAATTTGATGGATCTAGAATGTTTTTGCAAGAAAGAGTGGGAAAATATTGCCAAGTCAAGATGTGCCATACTTACAGACTCTTACCCAAATAGACTGAGTGGTGTAATAAAATCAAAAGATGCTTCAATAAAGTATTAGTCCATGAAGGTCCATGAAGACCTGCACTCTAAAAATAGTTGGGTAAAAACAGCCCAACTAGTAACCCAATAAGGGTTGGTATAGCACCTTCCCAACATTGGGTTATTTTTAACTCAGTGCATTGTTTATGTTTCTCTACCTAGCCTATTGGGTTAAAAATGACCCAACGTTTTAGTTACCGTGCATTATTATTATTATTATTATTATTATTATTATTATTATTATTATTGGGTCCCTGGAGGACTAGTGGTTAGGCCACAGTGCTCTCACTGCTGCAGAACGAGTTTGATTCCCGGCCAGGGAACCAACCCCAGCCACTGGGGTTGCGTGCAACAGTGCGCTCTCACTGCTGGTCCCCAGCCCAGATAAAATTGGGGAGGGCTGCATCAGGAAGGGCATTTGGTGTAAAAACTGTACCAAATACGTGGACCAATGATCCGCTGTGGCATTTTCTAATGGGAACAGCCAAAAGAGGAATATTATTATTATAGGCATACTTTTATACTGTATAACGCTGTGGTCATGGTACCTTGTAAGTGGTAATTTACAAGTTGTAATAACATCATTTCCCACCTCGGGATGTTCGACATGCCAAGTGAAAAAAAAAAAAAACATGGACGCCTCCATGAAAGCATGTCTTTTGTTTGCTCTCTCAGAGCATGTAAAGCTCATAAAAAGCTACTTTAACCGCACTTTTACAGTTACAGGCCTGAGTGTCTATTGTGACTATTCTACTGTAGTGAACTTCAAACATTCATGCAATATTTTGGATTGAAATTGCAGCACAGCAACAATAGCGGACAATATTGAGAAGTGTTAGCAACGAGCTAGCCGGCTAGCATTAGTGATAACTCTAATGTTGATGTCTAATATGTCTGTATATTAAATGATCTAAAGCCAGTATTGCTATAAACTTATTTAAAGGTAGATCAGGGGGACTTTACACTTATCACAATGTGAGCAGCCATGTTGATTTGAAGTCACTACATAAATAAGGAAAGAACTGGTAGCTGAGAAGACTACTCCAAGTTGAAATTTCAAGTTGAATGGGTGTTTTTGGTGGTTTTTACCAGTTGTAGGCAGGGAATTACAAGTTGAAACCTTGTCTCAAATGCAGCATTTATATTTATTGCTGCAATTTGTAATCACACACGGGTGTAATTCTACTAGACTGCATGGTGCAACAGTCAGGAGTGCAGCAGTGTATTCACTATCACAGCTATCACAAATTTTGCTATAAATGTAACTATGAGCTCACATGCTCTGTTTGTCTCTATGGAGTGTAGCTAGCATAATATTACTGAGTGTTCTATCATGAATAAATTAATGTCTTAACAGCCATTAACAGCAAACAAAAATAAATAGAGTAAGCTAACAAAAATAAAGTTTGTTGTAACTTTATGCAACCAACTGGGATCTTCTTCAAAAAGAAGATGGTTCTTAGGGCCCCTTCACTACTCCTTGCCTCTCTCTTTCCCTCTCTTTTTTGCTGTTTTTGATTTATGTCTTTTCCTGATTCATGGTAAGCCATGTTTCTTGAGAATATGATATAAACATTTTCCCTTTACATCTAGATATTCACCACCCTGAGGATTTCAGAAATGTATCATGTGTTGGGGATTTTGTTTTATGAATGGGAACTGGAAACCTTAGACAAAATGGAAATTCAACAAGTGTTGAATTTCCAAGTGTCCCAATATATCTAAATTCTCTCCAAGTCAGCACAGTGTTTTAAAAAAATAATATAGCAAATTGAGTAATTCTATTTAAATGTACACTATATGGCCAAAAAGTATGTGGACACCTGACTGCCCACGGTTGCCACAAAGTTGGAAACACACAATTGTAAAAAATGTCTTTGTATGCTGTAGCATTAAGATTTCCTTTCACTGGAGATAAAAAGCCCAAACACGTTCCAGCCTGACAATGCCCCTGTGCACAAAACAACAGACATGGCTTGCCAAGGTTGGTGTGGAAGAACTTGACTGGCCTGCCCAGAGCCCTGACCTCAACCCCACTGAACACCTTTGGGTTGAGCTGGAACACCAACTCCATGCCAGGCCTCCTCATGCAATATCAGTGCCCAATCTCTTATGCTCTTGTGGCTGAATGAGCAAATCCCCATAGCCATGCTCCAAAATCTAACGGAAAGCTTTCTCAGAAGACTGGAAGCTGTTATAGCAGCACAGGGGGGACCAACTCCATATTAATGCCTTAATCCTTAGCAGCAGCAAGTGATATTCAGGTGAAGAGAACTCCAAACAGAAGTAGGTCATCAGAATGGATCAGGCAGGTCCAGACAGCAGAAGGAGCCAGGATCACTGATATAAATATTGTGACACATTTTTTTTTAAATTTAATATACAGTACTTCCAGGGCATATATCCACTTCAGATTTACACACATAGTGTCCATAATGTACTTGCAAATATGAATAAAAAGAAAAAAACATAAGCATAAACAAATATGTGTTTAAAAAAATGAAATTTATAGAGGAAAAGTATTCGGACCCTGTAATAAACATATAGATTTGCAAAGGCTGCATAAAAATAAATCAAGCTCTAAATACACAGTACTGTGCAAAAGTCTTAGGCACCCTATTTTTTTTAGTACAAACTTTGTTATAGATTTTTATTTTATGACTTCTACATTGATTCAGTACAAAAACATTTTAGATTTCCAAGCATTAGTTTTCCAGCACAAAATTAAATGTTACAGAAAAATGTTTGTATGTTAGTAAAGAAAGCAGCATAAGAGACACTTTTCAGACAAAAAAACATAATGAAGGCTGCTGGGTTTTGCTGAAAAAATAAGAAGCAAGTGTGACAGTCAAAGTCTCCAGAAGAACTGTGGTTGGTTCTGCAAGATGCTCAGTAAAACTTACAGCTCATTTCTTTATAAAACTGCACACACTCTACCTGAGACTATTTTTTTTTAAGCGAAGGATCGTCACACCAAATATTGACTTTGTTTCATGTATTACTGTTTACTCCTCTTTATAGTATTATGTATAGTATAATGTAGAAACATTTAATTTCATTATTTTTGAAGGCATCTTTGCTCTACAGCATTTCTTTGCATGTGCCTAAGACTTTTGCACAGTACTGTATATGCTGCAAAAAATGTTCTCATAATAAATTGCACTTGATGTTATTATAAAAAATGTTGCCACTGATTGGGAAGATTTCACACAGCAAGTAGTAATCATGCTGAAAGTGAAAGAGCTTCCTAAAGTTCTCAGGGACAACACTGGAATGGAAAAAGCTCTTGCCCTTAAACATTCCCAATTGTCAGTACAATTGGCTCTATAATATTCAGGTTGAATGTTTGTGAAACCACAGCTAATCTTCCTCAGGCAGGTGTGCTTTGTGGAGAAAAAAGGGTTGTTCACAATGAAATACAGAGATGAGAGCATCATAATATGGTGCTGCTTCTCTGTAAACAGTACTGGGGCATTACATGCTATTGAAGGAAACTCGAATTAAGGCATACTAGAGGACAATTTAATCTTGTTGGACAAGAAACTGAATCTGGAGAGAAGACAGATATTTCAACAAGACAACAATCCCACATATACAACCAAAATAACTCGAGAATGCTTTACGTGGCCTTCAAGTTAATCTCCTGACTTGAATCTTATTGAAAATTTCAATTCAATTTTGAAATAGCGAAACAAAAGGCAAAAGTGTCCAAATACTTTTTTCTTGTAAGCTGTAAATACTTTTTTAATGTAAGCTTTTGTGGCTATCTCTTGCGCATTTCTTTGCAACACAGTTTTAAACTTTAAACAATACAAGTTGTGGAACTGCATGCTTTGTCTGTGGCAATATATAGTTTTTTTTTTTAAAGATTATTCATGTTTAAATGCATTGAAACAATCTTTTAAATAATTAAAATTTGACTGCAACTTCTAAATGATTTTTTTTCTAGCTTTACAGAATACAGAAATCAGTTTAACCAAATATCTTGTTTTGATTCATAATCTATAAACTAGGTTTCATTATTCTGCCATATACAAAATACTTTCTTTTAGTTGGAGGAAGGTGAGGAAATATCGACCTTCATGTATATGACTGTGGTGTAATCGACTGTAATTTGTAAGAAAAAAAGAGAGTTCTCTAAACTTGAAAGAGTGAAACGTGAAAAAGTCAAAATCTTTAATAAAGCAGCAACTAAATAGTTTTTTTAAAAGTACCTATTAAGCTCACTAATTTTAACTGAATAAGACTTTTCTTTCAGCAAAAGAAGTGATGTTAAAATGAAGTAATAATGTTTTATATGAAACTAAATAATTTACCTCCCTTCACAATTTAAAATGAAAATATAACCGTTTTAATGTGAAAACCCTTTCTACGTTTATTGGGTACATTTTTTACCCATTAAGTACATACCTGTTCCAAAGCTGACTACATATGGAAAAATAAATAGTTTGTTATAAAAACATACAGTATTTAACAGTTCATTAGAATACTTTTTTTTTTCAAAGACAAACTGCCAATAACAAATACAAATAAGATAAAAGCATGGAACAAACCATTCAAACAAATAACATTTCAGATAGCTTATGTAGTCATACAGACTATAGCTACTAAGCAACTAACTAGACTAGACGAACATTTTGCATATATAGTCTATGCATTTTGTTAAAGATAGTCCTTCATATAGCAAATGGTCATATAAAAAGTGGACTAACAAATTGTTAATTGAATTTGGCATTTCATTTACCACAGAATGTTTTACAAGCATACAAATTAGTGATCATATTAACAATCCGTGACTACACCTTGAGTCCCACTCCTGCGTATATTCCAGAGAATATATGGCACCACCAATCGACACTGAAGTACCTTCATCAACCTAGAATATACACTGGAGTGGGGCACAGCATGCCGCACAATAATCCTTTCCTACTCCTCAGACTGGAGGAGTCTGCTTTGCTGTATTTTCCAAAAATGAACGTAAGCCATGGTGACCAATGCTATGTATCTCTATGTCTGTAATAATGTTAATGTCTGTTACATTGTTTATGGCTGTAACAATGTTGATGTCTGTAATAATGTTTATGTTGGTAACAGCATTGATGTCTGTTATAATGTTTATGGTTGTAACAATGTTTATGTCTGTAACAATATTGATGGCTATTAATAATGTTGATGGCTATCAACAATGTTGAGGTCTGTAACAATGTTGATGGCTGTAACAATGTTGATGGCTGTTAGCAATGTTGAGGTCTGTAACAATGTTGATGGCTATTAACAATGTTGAGGTCTGTAACAATGTTGATGGCCGTTAAGAATGTTGATGGCTGTAACAGTGTTGATGTCTGTAACAATGTTGAGGTCTGTAACGATGTTGAGGTCTGTAACGATGTTGATGTCTATAACAATGTTGATGGCTGTGTTGTGTTATGCCAAGAATGTGTAGTGTTTAGACGCCTACTCGTTTGACTGCATGTGTATCTCTCTCTAATATTAACTCATCTTCGTTTGTATGTTAATGTTTTCCACTCAAAGTAACGAGAGTCTGTTTTCATTTTCTTTGGACTTACTCTTTTCAGCAGCCACACTGACACACTCCAGGGGGAGGATAAGGGTTTAGAGGTTTGGATTAGAGTTTAGAGTTCAAATTACGGTTTAGAGGTAGGATTTAACTTTTGGATTAAGGTTTTGATTAAAAGATTAGGGTTTGGATTAAGGTTTAGATGTTAGGATTATAGACTGGATAAAGGTTTAGATATTAGAATTAAGGTCTGGAAAAGGTTTAGATATTAGGATTAAGGTCTAGATAAAGTTTTAGATGTTAGGATTACGTTTTAGAGTTCAATTTAGGGTTTAGAATTTAGATTTATCTTTGTATTAAAGTTATGATGATAGGATTAGTGTTTGGATTAAGGTTTTGATGTTATGATTAGGGATTATAGGTCAAATTATGGTTTAGAGGTTAGATTTAGGTTTTAGATTAAGGTTTTGGTTATAGAATAAGGGCTTGATGTTAAGATTTGGATTAAGGGTTAGATGTTAAGATTAAAGTAAGGACTACGTTTTATATGTAAGGATTAAGATTTAGATTTTTGGATTAGGGTTTAGAGTTTAGATTTGTGTTTTGGATTAAGGATTTTAATGAAAGGATTAGGATTTAGATGTTTGGATTAGGGTTTAGAGTTCAAATTAGGGTTTAGAGGATATGGATATGGATTAGAGGATGTGTATTTTGGATTAAAGTTTTAATTTTTAAGATTTGGGTTTTTCATTAAGGTTTAGACGTTATGATTAGGAATTAGAGCTAAAATTAGAGTTTAGAATTTAGATTTAAATTTTGGATTAACGATTTTGATCATAGGATTAGGATTTGGATTAAGCTTTAGATGTTATGATGATTAGGATTTTGATTAAGGTTTAGATGTAAGGATTATGGTTTAGCACTCAAATTAGAGTATAAAATTAAGAATCTTAGAATTAAGATTAAGAGATCAAATTTTAGATTTTAGAATTTAGATTTAAGTTTTAGATTAATTATTTGGATAATAGGATTAGAATATAGAATAAGGATTAGATGTTAGTATTGAGGTTTATATGTTTTACAGGTTAGATTTAGAAACACGGAAACACAGGACGCAACATTTCTGAAATGTTTAATTTTCTACAATATATTCTAAAAAAATCTGTATTAGTGGTATACAAAATCTCTCAAATATCATTATTGCCAGGCGGCATGGACACAGTCATTGTCAAAGGGCGTGGTCACCATATTGGCCTTCACCACATACTGCATTGTTGTATGTGGTGAAGGTACTGTGTTGTTTATGTGGTTTGTGTTTATCACCATTCTATTTTTTTTTTTTGTTTCACTTCCATGAGACCTTGGCATGAATGAAGTAGAGGAACAGCTCAGGGAAGAAAAAAAATAGAATGGTGATAAACACAAAGAAAGAAGAAAGACTTTCTATTTTATACAGACAGTATTAACAGCTAAGTGAAGGCACATTAGTGGTGATTATCATCTATTGTCTCAGGGAGTTTTTCCTTGCCACCGTCACCTCTGGCTTGCTCATTAGGGATAAATTCACATATTTACAATATATTTTTTGTGAATCCATTTATTTCTGTAAAGCTGCTTTGTGACAATGTCCATTGTTAAAAGTACTATACAAATAAAGTTGAATTGAATTGAATTGAATTGAATGTACTGTTTTTTAATTGCAAATAATCATCATAGAACAAGAACAGTATTGGCAGGGCAGCCTGAGAGTGACGAGACAGATAAAAGGCAGAAAAAAAACACAACAACATAATGACAAGTTAACAGCATAATGAACTTAACTGTCATCTGAAAGGTGAGTAGATATTTTACAGTATGCAGTTTGCTGTGGGTGTGGAAAAAAATAAATTAGCCCTTAGACTACATACACTTAGGCACCTGGATAAAATAGTCATAGCCACTCCTATGCTCCTTTTATATCAGTTGATCTGATTTGAAAATAGAAAAGCAGTAATATTTTCTGAGTGTAAAATTGGGATTTACATATAAATAGTTAAAATGCTCTATGGTGATATAAAAGCTGCACATAATATCTGAAAATTAGAAAATCTGAGTTATGTTACTATATATTTGATGTGATGTAACTACATAAATAAAATGTCTGTTCTCCCCATGTCCATGTGAGTTGCCTCCAGGTTCTCTACTTTCCTCCCACCACTCAAAACATGCCAGTAGAAGGACTGGTGACCTCATACCCCAAGTGTGAATGAGTGTATGTGCATGGTACTCTGTGATGGACTGGTGTCATATTCAGGATGTATTTCTGCCTCATGCCCAGTGTTAACATTTTCCTGTTTCCTTTGATTTTTTTTTTTTTAATTCCTTAGCTGTACAAATAACCTGATAGATTGGTAGAATGTGATTTTTTTTTTAAATGCCTTAAGCCGTGGCCTTAGCAAAAGTGTATTAAGTAGCTGAGAAACCTATTCAGAAAACTGACTTACGGTCCTGAATGTTCGCTTATGTTTGTATGATCAGTCATCTTATAGATACCCTACAGGCCATTGTAGATCCTGGATGCAGAGCTTTGTGAACATGGGCGAGAACTAATCTTACATCATGGACCAGTAAAATGTGAGTTTGACTTGTTCTCCATTCAGTTACTTGAGAATGGGCAGGGCCAGCCACTAGAACGCCTCAGAGACATCTATTTACCATACTGCTCATCCTACACAGCGTAGCGAGTCTTGATTGGGTTGGTGGCAGAAGATATTACAGTGAAAGAGGGTACAAGTCACCCATGTTTTCTTATGAAAATCTGTATGATTTTACTATTTTCACACTATTCAAAAAGAGATATAACTAAATTATCTAAATTCTGTTGGTAAGGAGATAACCACAAGAACGTGCATGGTGACTGATTTAGTCCTCGAGTACCCAAAGTGAGAATCATACGCCTAGACTAACGAGGCAAACCCCCTGCGTTTACCAGTTTACCAGTTTACCAGTCCGAGCAACAAGGACAAGATGACAGAAAAGCAAGGGCTCAGCTGGGATTTGAACCTTTTGGGACCTCTCGAGAACCAACCAGCCAAGCTAGAACCAAGTAGACAGTAGCCAAGGGTTCCTTTAGTTTTACAGTAACCACCCAGAGGTAGCCTATTCGACGTAAAACCCGGGCTCGTCCGGGATTTGAACCCGGGACCTCTCGCACCCGAAGCGAGAATCATACCCCTAGACCAACGAGCCAAGCCCCCTGTGGTTGCCAGTTGCTGGACCCCTGGAATTTCACTGTGCCCTGTAAATGTATGTCTACACACTTCTGCAGGTTCATGCTAAACTTTTGAGGTGGTTGCACAAAATATTATGGTGAAATAAGGTACAAGTCACCCATGTGTTCTTCAGCAAACTGTCTG
>CM040465.1:6222772-6258696 GCA_022758105.1 Pangasianodon gigas | reverse complement strand
TGAAAAAGGGCCTCTCTGACAAGCAGTCTAGTATCAGTGCGTTGCTTATTCTGAGATGGACTCGTCACATCACAAGATGGTTTCGCCCAGCATTCGACTAGCTATGTCGTGAAGCTTGGTTGGTGACGTGGAGGGTTTGCTGGTTTTCATCGCCAAAGTTGGTACTCCAAGTAACTATATCAAAGGTAGACTAAACCTGGAAGGGTGGATGGGCAGAAAAGGGGCTTTTGTGATAAACAGACTAGCATCAACACGCTCCTTTATCAGAGCTGGACTGTTGACGTCACAAGATGGCATTCGACTAACGATGACGGGAAGCTTGGTCGTGGTGACTGGTGTCCGAGCAACGCGGCCCTCGGTTACAGAAGGACCAGATGACAGAAAAGCAAGGGCTCAGCTGGGATTTGAACCTTTTGGGACCTCTCGAGAACCAACCAGCCAAGCTAGAACCAAGTAGACAGTAGCCAAGGGTTCCTTTAGTTTTACAGTAACCACCCAGAGGTAGCCTATTTGACGTAAAACCCGGGCTCGTCCGGGATTTGAACCCGGGACCTCTCACACCCGAAGCGAGAATCATACCCCTAGACCAACGAGCCAGCCCACAGCACATACTCCTTGCTGCACCCCTACAATTTCACTGTACTCTATAAACAGATGCCTACAACATATGTCTACAAGATGGTTTCGTCCAGCATTTGATTAACTATGTCGTGATGCTTAACTATGAAGCTTGGTCGGTGACGTGTAGAGATGAACAGACTAGCATCAACACGCTCCTTAATCAGAGCTGGACTATTGACATCATAAGATGGCATTCGACAAACAATGACGGGAAGCTCGGTCATCGTGACTGGTGTCTTAGCAGCGTGGCCCTCATTTACAGAAAGTATGGTCAGTGTTATAGATTTAATTAAGAATTGTGTCTGTATAATAACTGATCTAAATTCAGTACTGCTATAAACTAAATTAAAAGTGGAGAAGGGGGAATTTACACTGATCAGAGGTGTTATTTTACTGTTTGTAGCAGGGAATTACAAGTTCCAACTTTGCCTCAAATGCAGCATTTATATTTCTTGCTGCAATTTGTAGTCTCACGCATGTGTGTAATTCTACTTGACTGTATGGTGCAACAGTCAGGACTGCAGCAGTGTATTTACAAACTATCACAAAATTAATGTGTAAATTAAATAAAATTAATGTTCGGGCACCAGACAGAATAAGCCTGTCACAAGTTATCACTTCAACTCAGAGTAGCTCAAAAAGCCACCGGTTACAGTGTATTTTCTCCAAACAGCATAAAAGAAACAAAGTACAAAACTCAGGCATAATTCCCCACAGTTTTGCATTATCTAACCACAACAAACATAAATCCACTGGAGCCGCTATACACTTATTTTAAGCAACATGACAAGGCAGTGACCCACAAGCACAGAGATTATGACTCATAAAACAGTCGATAACTCAATACATACTTATCGTTGGCAGCTACTGGGTTACAGACATAAACATTGTTACAGCCATAAACATTGTTACAGACATAAATATAAACATACTGTTGGTGACCATGGTCACGTTCACTTTTGGAAAACACAGCAAAACAGACTCCTAGAGTTCCACGCCTATGTATATTCCAGATTTCTGGAAATGGTATACTCACAGAGAATCTATGGCACACACTTTTGAAACCAATTGACATTGATGTAACTTCACCAACCTGGAATATACATTGGAATGTGACTCAGCATGAGGCACAATAATTCTCTTCTCCTCCTCAGACTCTAGGAGTCTGCTTTGTATTTTCCAAAAGTGACAATGGCTATAACATTGTTTATGGCTGTAACAATGTTTACATCTGTAATAATGTTGATGTCTGTAAAAATGTTGATGGCTGTTAACAGTGTTGATGGCTGTAACAATGTTGAGGTCTGTAACAGTGTTGATGGCTGTAACAATGTTGATGGCTGTTAACAATGTTGATGTCTCTAACAATGCTGATGTGTCTAACAGTGTTAATGTCTGTAACAACTTTGGTGGCTGTTAACAATGTTGATGTCTGTAACAACTTTGGTGGCTGTTAACAATGTTGATGGCTGTAACAATTTTTATGTCTGTAACCCAGTAGCTGACAAGGATGTGTGTGTGTATTGAGTTATCTATTCTTTCATATGAGTCATAATCTCTGTGCTTGTGGGGTCATTACCTTGTCATGTTACTTCTGGTTTAGAAGCAACATGCTGTGTTGCAATGCATTCTTAGAAGTACTACACAAGTCTTTCTTTTCCAAAGGGTGTCATGACAAATAGGTTAGCTGCCCAGTGCCAGCTGAGGAGGACAGCTCCTCAAAGGGCCAGGTCTCTCTTGAGGTTTCTCCAGATTACCAGAACTAAGTTCCTCAACATTAAATGTAACTATAAATTGATCAAAAGCATAACATGCCATTATTTAATAAATAAAAATGGCAGTCCTTACCAAATTAATGTGGTATAAGTGGAACACTTTGAGATGCTTTTATTGGAAAATAATCAACTTCATGTCAGACTGCATCACTGTTAGATAGTAGTAGTTGTGTTGATTATTTTCCTACAAGAACATGCCACATTTTTTAATTCCTTACATAGACTATGCTGTGTAATTAATCTGATCAATATTAAGTATGATAATTGTAACAGACTTACAGTATACAAGACATATCAAATTAACACAATTTAGGGATGTTCTAACTATGCAAACTGAAACCATGAAAATACAAAAAAAAATTGTTCTTACATATACACTATCAAAAGCTTGTCAGGGTTAGTGGTCATTAAAACCAAAAAAATTACTTGAAATACGTAACTTTATAGTGATTATAAGATTAGGGTTTGGATTAAGGTTTAGATGTTAGTATTAAAGTCTAGACAAAGGTTTAGATATTAGGATTAAGGTTTTTTTTAGGATTTTCAAATTAAGGTTTAGAGTTTAGCTTCTAGTTTCAGATTAAAGTCGTGATGATAGGATTAGGGATTGGATTAAAGTTTAGATGTTAGGATTAAGGTTTAGAGTTCAAATTAGGGTTTAGATTAGATTTAGGTTTTAGATTAAGGTTTCGATTATAGAATTAGGGTTTGGATTTAAGGAAGGATTACGTTTTAGATGTAAGGATTAGGATTTAGATTTTTGGATTAGGGTTTAGAGATTAGATTTGTGTTTTGGATTAAGGTTTTAATGAAAGGAGTAGGATTTAGATGTTTGGATTAGGGTTTAGAGTTCAAATTAGGGTTTAGAGGTTAGATTCTAGTTTTGGGTTAAAGTTTTAATGAAAAGATTTGAATTTTTCATTAAGGTTTAGCTGTTATGACTAGGGTTTAGAGTTTAGAATTTAGGTTTAAATTTTGGATTAAGGATTTTGATGATAGGATTAGGATTTTGATAAAGGTTTAGATGTTAGGATTAAGGTTTAGAGCTCAAATTAGAGTACAGAATTTTTAAAGTTTTTAAAGTTTTAAGTTTAGGATTAAGGTTTAGATGTTATGATTAAGGTGTAGAGTTCAAATTATGGTTTAGAATTTAGATTTAAGTGTTGGATTAAGGATTTTTTTTTTCATAGGATTAGGATTTAGAATAAGGCTTATATGTTTGGATTAGGGTTAAGAGATCAAATTGTGGTTTAGAGCTTAGATTTAGGTTTTGGATTAAGGTCTTAATGACAGGATTAGGGTCTAGGATAAGCAGAAGCCCAACCCCCCTCCTTTTTTTATTTGTAAACCTACATAATCCACACAGAAACACAGGGTACAACATTTCCAAAGACAATGCAGTTTCTTCTAGTTTTTCTTCCCTGAGCTGTTCCTCCACTTCATTCGTGCCAAACTCTCATAGAAGTGAAACAAAAACTGGAATGGCGATAAACACAAAGAAAGAAGAAAAATGGCCTATTTTATACAAACAGTATTAACAGCTAAGTGAAAGGCAAATTAGTGCTGATTATCATGTACTGTTTTTTTTTTTGTTGCAAATAATCATAATTGAACAAGAACAGTGTTGGCAGGGCAACCTGAGAGTGGTGAGGCAGAAAAAGGCAGAAAAAAACACAGTTAACAGCATAATGACCCTAACTGTCATCTGAAAGGTGAGCAGATGTTTTACAGTATGTAGTTTGCTGTGGGTGTGGAAAAATAGATCAGCCCTTTGACTACATACACTTAGGCACCTGGATAACATAGTCATCGCCACTCCTATGCTCCTTTTATATTAGTTGTTTTGATTTGAAAATAGAAAAGCAGTAATAGTTTCTAAGTACAAAATTTGGATTTACATATAAATAGTTAAAATGCTCTACGGTGATTTGCACACAGTATCTGAAGTTGCACACGATATCTGAAAATTAGAAAATCAGAGTGTTACTGTATGTTTTGGTGGTATAACTATATAAATAAAATATGCATTTATATTTATTTGATTATTTTTTTAAACATATTTTTGTGTCTAGTTGATCAAGTGATGCAACCTTTTGGCTGTTTTTTTTACTCTTCTCCCCATGTCCATGTGAGTTGCCTCCAGGATCTCCACTTTCCTCCCACCTCCCAAAATATGCCAGGCTTTTTTCCCAGCATCAACCTTACCAGGATAAAGCGGTTACTGAAAATTAATGAGCATACAGTTTGTGGCTTAGGGATGTTGAGTGAGTAAAATTGGTGTACCTCAATAACTGTATATGTGAGTGGACAACATGGCACCACTGACTCGTACTGTGCTATTTTGATGACTTTTTTGGTTGCCATCTTGATTGAGGTTATGCAGTAGATGAAAACTGGAGGCAGAGTCTGCGCAGAAGACACAGCCGGGTGGACAGTGCAAACTCCGATTGCACATTCAAAAGTAGTTACTAATCTAGAAAATCCAGAAGGCTGGTACACAAAACAGACCTTCTAATAGGTGTAAAGGTTACATGAGAAGGTTTTAAAATTCAAACACTAAATGTAACTGGTTAGGGTTAGTACTCAATAACAATCTAGAATAGTATACAATTATGTGATTTGAGACACAGTTTATTTATTTAGCTAGTTTATTTATTTCGTTGCAGACAGTGATTCTGTGCTACCCCCACTATTTCTGTTTGTATTGCACCCCATGGATGCGTTGCATTAACTTCTCAGGACGTGCACAAGCGATGATCCTGCATAAGCATAGTTAAATTCAACTATACCTGAGCCATAACAGCTTCTGGTGCATGTTGGAAAGAGTGTGTGTGTTCATGAGGCTATAGTTTCATTTCTAGCTGTTCATCGGCATACCCCAAAGAATGGGTTAAGCCGTGACCTTAGCAAAAGTGTATTAAACCGCTGAGAACATCCGTTTGGAAAACTGAATTCTGGTCCGGAATGCTGTCAATCATCTACAGGCCACTGTAGATCCTGGGGGCGGAGCTTTATGAACATGAGCGTGAATGGACTCAAGGAGAAAAAAAATCAGATATCGAACCCACCTAATTATTAGTGGCCTAATCTTCAAAAAACGAAAAAAAAAAAAAAAAACCCGCTAAACCTCACATCATGCACCATTAAAGTGTAAGTTTGACCTGTTCTTCATTCACGTCCATGAGGGTTAAAAAAAAATTGTACTGTGCCAGCCACTAGAGGGCCTCAGAGACATTTTGTCATGCTTAACTGTTATGCTTACAGTTACTGGTGTACCTACATGGCTGTGGATTGAAGTGGGAACTTTTATTTTGAAAAATTGCTCTCGGCGCCATACTGTCTCTTTACCCTGTTGTTCATTCAATAACGCTGAGTTTCTTTCCGGCTTCGTTTCAACTGTGTAACATGGCTTTTCAGTGTCAGAGGGATAGTTATATGCAAGAAGTATGTAAACTTCCCAGACTGTATAATCATATATTACATATTAAATATTAAATTACATAATAAATATCAGTTACTGTAGATATTTATTGTTAATGAAATAAATCTCCTGTTACACTGCTAGCTAAGCGGCTAACTCTGTTACTTTGTTTACTGTGTGAACATGTCAGGTGTTGTTATTTTATATATATATATATATATATATATATATATATATATATATATATATATATATATATATATGTAGGACAAATATGTGTGTGTCTGTGTGTGTGTTAGCAAGTCTTTTAACTCCATGCCTCTCTGTCACCTTTTGCAGTTTGTCACGTCGGTGGTGTCCTGTTCACCCGCCGAACTGAAGCTGGACAACAACAACGGCAAGAAGGAAAAAGTGAAGGGCTTCAATGTGATATTAAAAGACACCATTCTGTTCCCTGAGGGAGGCGGACAGGTGACCATTAGTGTGCATGTACACGAAACAGTAGGGGTAGTGGGGGTGTGAATCTGATCTTTCTCTGCATTGTTTTGATAAATTCTTGTATGAGGACTGCTCTTGAAGAGCAACACCAGTGAAACATATACACTATATGGCCAAAAGTTTGTGGACACCTGACCATCAAAACCAAGTGTGGTTGTTAAACATGCCATTATAGATTTAGTCCCCCCTTTGCTGTTATAATAACCTCCACTCTTCCGGGAAGGGTTTTGGAGCGTGGCTGTAGGGATTTGTGATCATTCAGCCACAGAGCATTAGTGAGGCCAGGCACCGATGTTGGGTGAGGAGGTCTGGGGTTCAGTCTGCGTTCCCGTTCATCCCAAAGGTGTTCAGTGGGGTTGAGGTCAGGCCTCTGTGCAGGACACTCGAGTTCTTCCACTCCAACCTTGGCAAACCATGTCCTCATGGAGCTCGTTTTGTGCATTGTCATGCTGGAACAGATTTGGGCCTCTTAGTTCCAGTGAAGGGAAATTGTAAACCTATAACATACAAAGACATCCTATGGCAACATTTTGGGGAAGGAACACATATGGGTGTCATGGTCAGGTGTCCACATACTTGGGCATATAGTGCAACAAAGGCATTATGTGAAATGATATTGTCTTCTATACTGCATAAAATAAAAACACACATATCCTCAGAGCTTCTCCTGTAAAGCACGATTCTTGCTCTTGCTTATTAACTCCAACATAGCACATCTGCTGCAGTGACAGTTTTTAAACTAATCATGTAAGACACATTTAATAAAGGGTGTACCACAGTGCTGTTGAATTCTCAAATCTGATTGGTCAGAAGGTGTTGATTAATGTTGTATAACAGCAGCTCTGACAGTCATTCCGGCTCCAAGGCAAATCACCGGTTTATATTAACCCACTGTTTTAATATGTTATGGTTTCTAAAATATCAGTAATTCACAGGGACTTATAATGAGAACGCTACACATAAACAGATTAAAAAATATGAGTAATTGTTGATAGGATGATAAGGAGATGATTTTGTATTCTTGGAAGGAAAGAGTCTCCAGTGTCAGTATTCTGTAACGGTCAGAGGTAAAGTTGTATAGTTTTCTGACATGGAAAAGTCTTCAGGGCATTTACAGGTTGCTGTAGTATAAGATGAATAACACACTTTGGGATGTGCTTTTTTTAGGAAAATAATCAACTCAGGAGTGGTGTTATGCAGCCTAATGTGTAGCAGAGTTACTGTAACTACCCCAACTTATATTATTTTCCAACAACAGCATGCTCCAAAGTGTTTTATTCCATGTGTAGCATAAGAGTATAGTAAGTCACGTGTTCTGTTCAGGGCTTTATAGTGAATGTAACAGTGTGATGTATGTTTGAATGTGTGTGATTTTGGGACACAGCCTGATGACCGTGGAACCATTGAGGATCTGCCTGTGGTGCGAGTGTTGAGGCAGGGAGCAGAGGCAGTGCATTTCATCAGCTCAGCTTTAGAGGAAGGCCGCGAGGTTCGGCTCAAGGTGGACTGGGAGCGTAGGTTTGATCACATGCAGCAGCATTCAGGTGAGCATGCAACAACACACACACATTTTACTGCTGGTAATTAGCCATGTATTTATATTAAAGTGCAAAACTGGCAAATGATACATACAACAAGAATTCCAATCCAGTGTGCAAAGTCACATTACCTCTAATGATATTTTGATGGTTTCCTTATCAGAATATTGTGATTAATACTGCAATATGTAAGGAATAAAATATGAAATATGCTGTTATAGGAAAATAATCAATAGCAGGGTGGCGTGACACGTCCCGATGCGACGCAGTAGTTGGTTATTTTATAACCACACATTCTGAAGTGTTTTATGAAGTGTATATATTATTATCCATATATATTTATATTTAATGTTGTGTAATGTCTGTGAAACAAGTTATCCATAACACTCACATTATAGCAGCTATAAATGGTCTTTCTTTCACAAGCCTCTCTTTTTTCTCTATCTTGAAGTTAATAAGATAAAAAAAATGCATTGAAGAAACTGCAAAAGTGCAAAGTCTTCAGCACTGGAGACTCCTTCCAAAAATGCTATGTAAATGTCTTCTCAGAGAAGATGTCAACATATCAGCAATTATATACACATTTTTAACGCATTTATGTAGATCGTTCACCATACAAGTTCAGATCTACTGCTGTTATAAATTATTGATTAATAAATCAATACATTCTGATCAATCAGATTGGAGAATTTCAGTAGTGCTGTGGTATAAATTGTGTTAAAATCTATTGTTAGATTGTATCCACTATGGCTGGTTCCTTTAGTAATGCCATGTGTTCTTTCCACAGGCCAACATCTGATCACTGCCTTGGCAGACACAATGTTTGGATACAAAACTACCTCATGGTATGAGCCTTGATTCTACTCTTCAGAATGTAACATGTAACATTTTCACGAGTATTGCAAACCCATTTCACTGAAATATGAACAGCAATAAAGAAGTTATTTTGATGCACCTGAAAGCCATGAGATGTGTGTGTGAGGGTTAAAGCTTGCATTGTGCCGCAGGGAGTTGGGCCGTCAGCGCAGCAGTATCGAGCTGGACACAGCCTCTGTGAAGCCGGGAGAGATGGAAGCGTTGGAGGATGCAGTCAATGACAAGATCCGTGCTCATGTCCCAGTCAATGTGTGCCTCCTCTCTATAGATGACCCTGATGTGGAGAAGGTATATGTAATGTCTCTCTTGGGTGAAAGTTCAGAGTGTGTAATGTGGCTAAGAGTGAAACAGAATAGGTCTGTCTCTCTTTGTTAGACCTGGTCTGGGTAGAACTGATTAACCACTAAAATGTGTTTGTACACAGGTAAGGAGCAGAGGGCTTCCTGATGATCATGCTGGACCAATCAGGATCATTGATATTGAGGGAGTAGATGCCAATATGTGTTGTGGGACCCACGTATCCAATCTCAGTCATCTACAGGTTAGTATTCTGTAATAATTTGGTGTTTATGAAGTGTTTGTCTTTAGTCTTGCACTGGAGATACCTGGGTGTTGTAGCAAACAAGTAAAGGAAGCGGTCTAAATCATCACTCATTTGCTTCAGTGACAATTAATTATGTCTTTAGCAGTGATTATTTTCTGCTAACAACATGTTATGAAGTGTTATATTCCTTACCTATCACATAGCATGAGCAAACATTTTTACACATCATATTTATGACTTTATAATGAATATAACAGTGTGTGTGAATTTGGGACACAACCTGATGACCATAAGACTATCTAATTTTATTCTAGAAATCTAAAAAAAATGTGATGTTTTTATTTGAATCACTTAATATCTATGAATTCTCTTTATGCTTGCGTCAAGTGATGGCCAGTTCTGTGCTGAGGAATAAAGTGATGGCTGGAAATACTGTCCTTAGCACTGCCCTCCTTTTGTCAATTTTTATACTTACCATTGTGGCCTATAGTGTCAACCACAATACCAAGCATTTTTAAGTTTATCTATCCCTCAGTATTTTTAGAGATTGTGTGATGATTTGGGTTTGCAGTTTGGACCATGTGAAACTGGGCACTTGAAAAACATTTTGAGAAGTGTAAATGTATTTTTTTTTATTGAACTGTTAATTTAATCCTTTTCAGTTTACATCATGTCAGACTGTTCTTGCTTTACAAGATAATTAAGATTCTCGGGACGGAGAAAGGGAAGAAGAATAAGACCAACTTAATTTTCATAGCTGGAAACAGAGTACTGAAATACGCGGAGAAAAGCTACAACACTGAAAAGTTGCTGACGTCACTGTTGAAGTGAGTGCACAGAGAGAGCGAGCAGTTTTCTGTAAATGGTTATCTTTACGCCGGTCTTCATGTGAAATCGTGTGTAATAATTCTGATGTGTGCTGTCCCTCAGAACAGGGCCAGATGAGCATGTCGATGCCGTGGACAAGCTGCAGAAAACAGTGAAGCGCCTTCAGAAGGTAAAACAAACTCTGATTGGTAGTTACTGTGAGACTTTAACAAACTTATTAAACTCATATATTCTTGGCAGAGTAACCTCACTATCCTCAGGGACATGGCTGTTCTTATAGCACAGAGCTTCAAGAGCCAGCCAGCAAGAGGCAACTTCTTCAGTTTGCACAAGTGTGTGTCCATCTCAATATCTGAACATATTAAAAGAAATATTAGTAGCTTTAAAGAGGCTTTACTTTTTCTGTATTTTTTTCTCTGCTCATAGCAAGGATGGTGATAACGAGTTCATGAACATCATCGCCAATGAGATTGGCTTTCAGGTGAGGTACTACTGCATTTTGACGTAGAAGCAACCAGAAAATACAGGCGACTACAAGAGAATAGGCAAAGGCAATCACTTTATAGAAAACAAACATTAAACCACATTCAATTATTCAATTAAAAACTGTAGAATCCACTTAGTTTTCTCTCAGAAAAGTGGCAAAATTGAAAACTCTATAAATGTAGGAATGGAAGATGCTCTGGATAAGGGTGTCTGCCAAATGCTGTAAATATAAATGAATATTCAAATCAAATCCAAACCAATTAAATGCAAAATTTTATTGTTGACTTGGGCCAAATATGAGGTTTCACACAGGTAAAATCCCTTTCTCAGCCAACAGCCATGGGGGAAAACCCAAAGATGTTGAGCATTTAACACAATATAATATTGGTTGATGAGTTGACATTTTAAAAAATTAACTGCTAGACACCACCTGCATGAGAACAACCTGTTTGGAAGGTTTGCATGAAAGAAGCTCTTCCTGAGAGCAACCCACAATATACAGTGCCTTTACCCAGCATCATTTGAACTAAAGGTGTGGTCACATGAGAATTGAATCAAAATTTTGGTCATGCACATTATCAGCATGTTTGGCTAAAAGTGTGGACTGGACAGAGAAAAGCACCTGTAACACAATGTGTTGGTTCATTGATGCTTTGGAGTAGTGGTTAGTGGACCAGGGGCTTTTGTGATTAATGGCATCATCAATTCTGCTACAGTTTTTTTTTTTTTTTTTAATTATTTTATTTTTATTTTTTTTTAAAAAGCAAACACGTAGTTTCCTCTGCCAGGAAGTTAAGACTTAGCTGACAATGTTTTTTTTTTTGTTTGTTTGTTTAACAAGATGACTCTAATTATACTTCCAAATCAACACAGAAATGGTTGCAGGAATACAACCATCTTATCTCTAGATTTGAACCCTACTGAAAACATGTCCACATGTACAAACTTACAAATAAGGTCCGAGATTCTCCACAAGTGTCTCCAACTTTGTTAGAAGCTCAATGCTGTTAAACTCTCCAGGGAAGGCTTCACTATGGATTAATTGTAGGAGAGCTGATCATTTTGAAACTACTCAGAAAACACACAATGTTTCCCTAATATTAGCATGTTCATAACATTCTGGGAACATTTTATTTTGGTTAACAAAACATTTTAGGAACTTTAAAACACAACATTCTCTTATAGTTCTATGACAACTATTTGCAATAGGTTGCTTGTAGGTACTATTTTTGTGCAATGATAAATCTCTTTCGGGATCCTTTCGGGAGTGCCTCCACAATGCTGCTTGCTAAGACTTTCTGAAGAGCCATGGCTTCCAGGTATCGCTTTGCATAGTCCACTAAAACTAACACAAAGCAATGGCCTCATGCAGTCTGTTCTAAAGAACCGACAAGGTCCATACCAGTTCTTTTGAAGGGGACCTCGATTAAAGGAAGAGGGTGCAATGGTGCTTTTGGCGTGGCCAGCAGATTCACCAGCTGACATTCGCGACATGCCGCACACCACCTACAAACATCCCTGCGAATGCCTGGCCAATAGAAATGGGCCAGTTTAGTGTTTTATCCTTCCCCAAATGCCCAGCTATGAGATAATGATGAGCTGCATGGAACAGGCGTTCCCTTCAGCTCCTTGGTACCAACAATTGGGTCATTTCTTCCTTGGTTTGAGTGTCCTGCATCATTCAGTATAACCTATCCTTAATAACAGAAAAGTACGGATGAGATAGCACAACATTAGGTTGGATTCGTTGACCATTAATTACTCTCACTTGGTCTAAGGTGTGCCTCATGGTCTCGTCATGCGACTGCTCCAAGGGGAAATCCCTGAGGGGAATCCCCACCAAGAGTGGACGAGCGGAGCAGTGCACAAACCTCACCTTCACCAATCGTGCATTTCGTACTCCCTTCTATACTCACTGATACCTGGAACATTCCTGTTCAATCGGGAGAGGCCTGCAGCAGCTGAAGGAGGAGAAGGGCGAGGAAAAGCAGGAAGAAAACCAGTTTCAGGGGGGCCAGCTTTGGAGCCCTGGCACCTTGGTTCCGGGCCCGGGGCAGGAGTATGGAGAGGAGTGAGAGAGAGAGCACAAGGGATAAGAGAGATGCCTGGACCAGGGACCACTGCCAAGTGATCCTCTGCCATCTGAACAGCTTCGGCCACCAGCTTGATAATCTGTTACGCGTCCCGCTCCTCTGCCATCAACTGCTGACAACAGAAGTCCTTCAGTTGCTGCGCGTAGGTGAAGGGGCGGCCATCCTCGGGGACCTGCAGTGAATGGAAGTGTCAGTGGTGCTCCTCTAGTGTCCGGCAGGCCCGCTGCAGGACCTCCCTCTTGACTTTGGAATACTCCAGCTTCATCCGTAAAGGCAGCTGCTGGACGGCAAGCTGGGGTCCCCCCAATAACAAGGGGAGGAGTCGGAGAGCCCCTTCCACCTCCAGTCATTCCCACACAGCTGCAGCACACTTGAAAAGATCATCAGTAGAGGCCATCTTGGTGAGCATCAGGGGTGGAACGGTGGCAGGGGACACAGCTGGAGATGTGTTTGGCTGCAGCAGCTTCTGGAGTGCCCACCAGCTCTCAGCCTGCTCCTGCACTGTATGACTGACAAGGCGCATCCAAAAACAAACAAGCATTCTGGACCTGAAGTCCATTTTCCAAATGGGTTTTCTCAGCGAATTAATAAACTTTTGTTAAGACTTAATCCATTGGTTTTTTTTTTAATCATGTACTACAAATCTTTCACGTTATTTGTACAAGTAAGGAATTAAAAAAAAACTGACTATTGCACCTTTAAGCGCTCAAAATATCACTCACTGAATGTGATAGCTATTTTATATACATATTAATGTTTGCTTATATTCATCATGGGCACCAGTAATTCTGACTGTTGACTGTGTGCAAATGTAGATATGAGTGGAAACATTTATGGCCCAACAGGAAACAAAATAATAGTAATAAATACATTATGGCTACGATATTACATACCTAAATACTTCTTTTATGGTGTATAATTTCAGTTTCCAGCTGTTATGATTTGGTCTTTGTGTGCAGGACACAATCATTTTTTTGACAGTGGGAGAAGAGAAAGGAGCAGGACTGTTTCTGCTTGCAGGGCCTGAGAACCTCATAACTGAATTGGGGCCACGGTAAGGCAAATAACCGCCAACCTTTCTTTATGAAAAAAGAAAGTCGGGTAGAGTGACTTTACTTAGTAACTGATAAAAACATGGATTTCTCCTGCTGCTTTATGCTGTAACTTCAGATTATTGTTTTTAAATTGTTTTGTAGATGTACTTCAGGGAAAAATTCAATATATGACTCTTACTGGGTGTCACACTTATAGAATTGATAGTGTTCTCTTTAGTTCAATACCAGCGTAAGAGTTATTCCACAAATTAAGTGAATTAACTAGCTGAGGAATGTTGTTACTTGAAATAGTTCAGACGATGCGCTGAAGCTGTTGTGTCTGCGTCCACACACAGAGTAGTGGAGCTGCTACAGGGAAAAGGTGCCGGAAAGAACGGCCGTTTCCAAGGCAAGGCCAACAGCCTGGCAAAGAGAGCCGAGGTGGAGGCTCTGCTGCAGGAGCACAGCCACCGGCGTGCTGCAGGAGAGGAGTGACAGATGAACAGATAGATCCTGGTGCCCTGACTGCCTAAAGAGCACATGAAGCTTCAGCTGGAATGACAACAACCAATTCTCTGTAAACAGCCACTATGACAAATTTATTTGTTAATCTTGTTCATCTTTGTGCTGTTGGGCAATCTAAGTTAAATCAGGTTTATATATGAAGCATATCTAAAGCAAGAAACATATGTGCTGTTAAGTTTATTCAATCAACAACAACAAAAACACACACACACAAAGCCCATGCAGATGAGTTACATAGATGTGTAAATAATTAAATTGAATTTTGTATGTTATCAGCATTTATACCACAGCTCTTTTGATTTCTCAAATTGGTCAAACAGTCTTTTCTATAACAGCAGTTCAGACAGTAGTGCTGACTTATTTAAATCACAGGTTCATATTAATGCACTCATTGTAATGTTATTGTTTCTATAGTAACAGTGCATACGCAGTGACTTGTATGATGGACAATCTACATCTACAGGCTAATAATAAAGATGGATCAAAAATGCTATTTAATGAAGAAAAACCTATAATTGTTGATGTAGTGAAGTTTTCTGTAAGGAGATGTTTACTATCTGTGGCTTCACAGTCACAGTTGTCTGCCACGAGAAGTCTTCAGGACAGAGGACTTAGTTCTTTCTGGTTTCTTTCAGGAGAGATAACAAAAGAGAGGCTGGTAAAGGAATGATTGTTTATAGCTGCTATAATGTAAGTGATAACAGGAGCTTGTCTCATGGATGTTGTGCAACAGTACCTGTAATTATAAATGGTTAAAAAACATGATGCGTTGTTTATTAATAAATTAACAAAGTGTACTCATTGGTAAATTGCTGTGGTATAAATAAAAAAGAAAAATAACCCATTTACAAAAAGTCCTGTTGTCAAGAATCAAGAAATCAAACTGGATAGAATTTTTACAAAAAAGGAAAGTACAATCCATCACTATCACTGGAATTGTTTCAGTAACTTGAAGGATGCTTTAAACACTTCATGACAAAATTCTGTCACATAAGACTTTTGTCCTGGAGTTCAGTGATTGCTGTTCAGTTACTGACAGTTAAAAGACGAAATAGTACACATACATATATATACACACATATACATATATCAAATTATTGGAGATCCTAAATATCTGCTTTATTTATGTATGCCTTGAGTGTATATGTCTAGAAGCAAGACTTAGAAAGAGCCTGTGAATAGGAAATGCTGATAAATGACAAGCTTGCTCCATGTATTTTGAATGTTTTATTAAAAATAAACGTTTTCAAAAATAGAATTTTACAGAAAGCACAAGCAACTATCATTTCCATACAAACAGACAAAAATGAGGGATTTCACAATACAGGCAGGCAGAACTTTCTGTTTGATTGCGTGAAATAAAACACTGCTCTTCATCCCTGTCATAAAGTAATACATCTCAGTTCTTAAAAACGAACCTCATCTAAAAGCATTTGTGTGCTTGGGCTAGACGCCAAGCCTATTCTTAGTACACTTAAAGAGCACTAAGATACGAGTTACGAGATTAAATAAAACAGTAATCTAAACACAACACCGTAATCCTGAGCAATAAACAACTTTTTACAGTGCTTAAGGAAGTCTTCTGTCTTTGTTTGGTGGGGTAGGGGAAGGGGGAGAAGAAAACCAAACCAAGCACAAGTTGGTGTTGAAGTTGAGTTAGTATAGCTGAAGAGATGTGCTGTAAAGAATGAAAGCTAGAAAATACTGCTGAGGGTTTGTGTTCTTACTAGAATTGTCTTTCAGAAGTTCTTTTAGAGGTGTTTCTTGCTTGGTAAACTCAGGGCTCCGGACACGCAGTACGGAATGATGCTGACGGTGACCAGCGGAACAGTGGCACTCTTACAGAACGAGAGCAGATAGAATAGTGCAGCTGTGTGCGTCGGTGGCTTGATGGAGTCGAAAAGGTGGAGCAGGAGGAGAGAGCTGATTATGCAACTGACCCTGAAGGGGGCACTGGTGCTCTTCTTGCTCTCAGTATAGAGTGGCGAGTGCAGGCCCAGGCCCAGACCGAACAAGGTGCCCATGTTACGCAGCAGACTGGCGAATGGCGTTGTGTCCATGTGGACCCACGCTGGGTTCACGCACCATTTCTGAGCTTTTTCTAGAGTCCACAGCAGATCCACACCCACAGCCTTCAGGAGAACGTAAAAGCCCACAGCGAAAACAAGCAGGACCAGAGTGATGTTGAAGTACCTCTGCAGGCTGGCATAGTAGATCCACCTCTGCTTGTTGAAGACTTCAGCCACGATCATACCTGTAAGGAAGACAGGAGATTTTAGTTTTGCACAGTCTGGCTCAGAATTTACACATGATTTGCACCAACTCTAATGAGAACTGACCTGTAATTACACCAGCAATGACCTGATGAGGGAAATGAGCAGCAAGGAAAACCCTAGACAGACAAACGCAGATCTGAACGGTCCAGAAAAGAGTCCAGAGGGTGCCACGCAAGTACCTGGAATATTGAAAAGAAAACATGATGACATGAAGGATTGAAGCATTGATAGCAATACTTGTATTGAGTATCAATCTGATACAGTGCTCATTTACTCAAACTCATAAATTCTCTGATACCATGTAATGCTATGCGACATAATTTTTAAAAAATCAAGAGAAGGAACTACAGCATCCTCCTACAAGTAACCTGATAATACATCTTAAACATAAAAATCATGAGGAGTTCTTTGCTAGCTGCACATGGCATGACCAACATCCTGGCTAACCTTAGCTCAGTGAAAATAACAGCTCTTATCTAGTATGATAATCTAGGGGAGGAAGATGAGGGAACAAGTGATTCTGACAATGAAGAAAAAAAACTTAGCTGGACAGAAGCACTTTTCTGAAGTGAAACAAAACCCAGCCCTACTCGATCCAAGGTAACTAATGTAGCAAGCTAATGCACTTTATTTTAAATAAACAAGATAACATTATAAAGAACCTAGCCTAGTAGCCTTAGTGCATGCACTTTTCTTGGCTACTATTTAAACCTGGGGCAACATAAACAGAGCTAAATAAAATGTTCCTTGATATACCTGATTGCTTAATAATAAGTACTAATTTTGGTACCAGTACTTAGACTAAAAAAATTGTATCAGTGTATCCCTATTTCAATTTAAACCAAACGTGAGATTAATACTGCATGAGAAAGTGATAGCTGCTGTTAATTAAAGACTCTTACAGTGCCTTAGTGGAACATGTCTCCTTTTTGCTCAGCATGATGGTGAGGATGGAGGTGACCATGGCATAGTAAACTCCAGCTGCACCCATAGCATGACCCGATGGACTACCTGTTCAGCAAAATTAGCAAAACTCACAATGTGATTGGGATCAAATCAAACTCAAGTCAGACTCATCAGGTTTAATCTGTTTATCTACTGTAGTGTGTTATCACTGGCATGAGAACACAGCTGATGTGTGTGTTGTGTACTAGATGTTTATGATTTAGAGTAAAGTAAAATGGTTTGTGGTGTGTGTTGGTGATGAGAAGACACACCTGGGCCTGTCTCGCAGGTCATGGGAAACTGTTCAATGTGCGGCACAGACATGTTGCTGTAGTAGGGTGTCTCGTGGACCCACCAGTAGGGCCGCTCTCCAAACAGGATCCTTCAGTTAACAAATTAGAGAACAACCAAAAAAATCAGTATTGTATGCAAGCCATGCAATCTAGCTGTTTTCCTAACGGTGAAAAAAGTGTTTTATTTACTTAACAAAATCATACAGGAAAAATGTTAATATTAAGTTTTAAAAATATTAATAAAATAAATATTTTTCTGACAATTACTCATTTAAAAAAATGAGAGTAGAAATATTTACCTAAAAATAACTAATCATTTTTTAAAATATATATTTTTAAAGTTATCAGTTCATTATGCTGTACCATTTGAAGACAAGGTTGAGCCAATCCCCAACAACAGCCACCCAGATGAGCTTGATGCCCACAGATGCCCTCAGGTGGAACCAAATAGGGAAGAAGATGAAGAAGGTGTTGCGCAGGTCAGCAGCAAAGGAGACAAACAGGAACCAGCCCTGTGCGTCTTTGTAGTGAGTCTGTAGATACTGTGTGGAGCTCACACCATAGTCATGCATAGCATCCATCAGCGTGTTCATTCTGACGGCGTTCCGCTTCAAAAAAAAGCTGACTGTTGATTAGAGAGAGAGAGAGGACTGATAGCCTTGAGCATGCTGCTCTGGGCTTTATATCAGCAGGCCCACCAGCTGAACGCATGGACAACGCTGATCTTTGGACCTTGCACATGTGTAATAAAACAGAGGGGACAGAGAAAAAAGTTAGATACTGTTAACAAACAGCCTGTTTGTTGGAAAGCAGACAGGACACAAACAAGTTAAGGGGAGGAAAAGAAATTATGGGACTCCAACTTGGTTTCAACCCAGAAAATGAGGACACTTTATCAATCACCATTAGTCACCATGCATTTTTTTTTCATATTTATAAAATTATATTAAATAATATAATATAATTATGTTAAATAATATAATTAATATTATTTCCAATGTTAAATAAATTTACAACTAGTTGAAAAGATTACTCATTTTAGGAAGGTCATTATATTATTGACATATAGTTTTTTTTAACAAAAAATTTTACCAGTTTGCTATAACACTGTGGACTGCAAAATTACTACAGTATTTTGATATTTCTCATGTATTTTTAGTCACTCACTATGCATTACTATGTGCACTATGTGGTGGCATTTGCATCTTTAACCAATAGATTTTACCATATAACTGTTTGAAATAAAGGCCATGCCTGAAAGGTCTCTTTCTCCATTTTGTCCTGGTTTTCTATCACTCCTGCAATCTACGTTGCATCTTCAGATGTACTGACTAGGATGTGCAAAGCAAAATTCCTCCAAAAGCCTGTGTTCTTTTTGCTGCAGTTTTCATTCCTCAAGCCCTGGGCAATTCATTCAAAATATGTTCTGCACTCTGAAGAGCAGCAATATAATATATTATCTTGGTTGGGTTGTACTAGTAAGCAAAGGTGATTGGACTTGTAGAATAATCTTGAAGGTGTTTTTCCACACAGCCTCAGTCAGTGAAGGTGAAAGGAGCCCCACTATTCAGTGAAACAAGTATAAATTCACCTGGAGGACTAAAAACTCATTATAGCCATATTCTTTTAGTTGCCTGTTTAGATGCTTGTGGAATATGTCGAATAGCAATAACAATCTACAAGTCATTTTGCTTGAGGCTTGAAAAGAACTATCATATATATTAGCAACAAAGCCGTTACATTCTCTGGCAATCAGTTACTACTGATTTGCATTCAACTTCGTTTGAGAAAACAAACAGAGGTGGCTGTTTTCAATCATTTTGTAGCATATCTCAGCATTGTCACTGAGAGTTTATCAAGGCATCACAGTTTGCAAACAGCACTGAAAAGATCTAAGACAATAAATGTGTTATTTAATTATTGATTTTTTTTATTTAACCGAAAGTGTGTATTTTGTTGTGTAATTATTTTGTAATTATGTAGTGTTACACAAATAATGAAAATTGACTACCATACTTAATGCTGAAAAAAAGTCTATCCAACAGAAACTTCTTTTGTTTGGTTTAATGACGTTAGTGTCGTCATATGACATCATACTCTGTGTGTCACAACCAATCATCTTACCCCATGTTTTCGTTATCAGTCCTGGCCCCCATCTCCATTACAGAGGGTGGATAGGTCATGGACCCTGAAGACTCCTGGATACCACAGAAGCCATGTAAACATGATGATCCAGCCTTGAATAAAGTCCAGCTGGAGGGGGCAAGTGAAATCTGAAAAGAGGTAAAACCATCAAGTCTGCACGCTTCAATCCGCATCATCTGTGCGTCAGTGATTGTGCTGGGCTAAGCGCCCTGCCTTTGCCGTCATTGAGTCATGGATCTGCTCCATAGTTGGGGGGTGAATCTGGCAGTCTATTTGCAGAAAGAGTACATTGCCTATGAGAGTTGGTTTCAGCTGATTTCCTATGTGGCGGACCTCCACACCACCTTCTTCATCTTCTTCCCCATCTGGTTCCACCTGAAAAGGGACGTCGGCATCAAGCTCATCTGGGTGGGTGTGGTTGGGGACTGGCTTAACCTGGTGCTAAAATGGTAAGAGGTTCTGAAACTAGGAAACATGTTTAGACTATTGTTAAAACTGCTCTGCATCTCAGTAAGCATTTGGTTTGCAGGGTTCTTTTTGGCGAAAGGCCTTATTGGTGGGTTCACGAGACCAGGTTTTATGGTACTGAGTCAGCCCCTGCTCTCAGGCAGCTTCCCATCACATGTGAGACCGGACCAGGTATCATGCATGACACACTCTGCAACACTCCTTATTACTATAATATATCTTCAATCATATCGATTCATATTGCATTGTCAGTTGGTTTTTCTTGTTGTAAATGGTTGTGCAACTCAGATGGCAATGAATATACTAATCTCACTAGATGATGTCTTGTCTTGGGTTATCTTAATGCTATACCCTAAGGACTACCTTTGAAATCAGCCCAATGATCATTCATTGTAGGAATAAATCATTGACCTGAATTAAACTGGTAGGGTTGGACAACTTGAAAACACTCCCTCCTTCTCCTCCTTTGGCCCTTTGTATGGCCCTGATCTTATCTTGAAAGACAGTAGTGTAAGGCATTTGTGGTCATATTGTTTACTATGTATTGCCTGATTCTTTTTCTAAGAGACAACTGCCTAAAGTCATTCACAAATTTTGCATCACTATTTGCATATATGGCACATGGCACTCATTTCACAGCTACTTTTTGTCATTTGCATGGCCTATGTCTATTCAACATCTAAATAAAAAGAATAAGAAACATTTATGTACAAGTTTAAAAACCAAACCTTAGCCAGTGGATCATGTCTGACAGATGCTCCTTGCTTCTTTCCTTTAAGGAAGTCCTTCTGGTCATGCGATGGGCTCTGCTGCAGTAGGATATGCGATGGTCACATCATTGCTATCCATTGCTGCTCAGAGAAAACCTCCTGCTTTGCTTTACTGGTGAGTTTTTAGACAAGGCAGACAAGTGCCAAATCTAACAACTTCACTTGAGATTTAGCATTATTGCGTATATATACTTTTTACTCCTGTCAAACTAAAGACTTGCAGAGATGACGTCTGCAAGGGTTGCTTGAAGAAGAAGCCATCTTTGTGTGCTTATAAGCTTGCATATTCTCTGATGTTTTGTATTGGCTGTTGCATATGAGTGCTCCAGTACTGCTGGTGGCACTATAAAAAAAAATTAATGACAATTTTCATGAAGAAGATTGCCACTCGAAAGTCATCCATCTTGTTATGAATCGACTTGTCACTGAGTTCGTCCAGCTGCCATGTGCATGACACAGCGAGCAAAGCTTCCACATGATGTCTGTTTGCTCCGCATTTACGTCATATTATTTGTGGAAGTCAGCCAAACATCACCTCTGCATGAAGTATGTTGAGGCCTTAAGCCTGCAGAAGTGTTTGAGCACAAATTATATAGCACAAATTTGACTCATTGTCTACCACCAGTCTTTTACAGATGGTGCTACTGATGCTGTTGGGGCTGGTGGAGCTGTTAGTCTGCACATCTCGTGTTTACGTTGCCGCCCACTTCCCCCACCAGGTTATATGTGGAGTTATCTCAGGTGGGTGGACAATTCTCCACTGCTTGACATAGTGATTCTTTCCATTGGCATAATCTAAGCTGTATTACCCAAGTGGCTTGAATATATCATCAAACAAACTCGTCTTCTGATGCCAGGTATCATTGTAGCTGAGATATTCTCAAGACAGCGGTGGATTTACAACACCAACCTGCAGAGGTACTTCAGCATCACTCTGTTCCTGCTCATTTCTGCAGTGGGCTTTTATGTTCTCTTGAAGGCTGTGGGTGTGGATCTGCTGTGGACTCTGGAAAAAGCTCAGAAATGGTGCGTGAACCCGTCCTGGGTCCTCATGGACACGACACCATTTGCAAGCCTGATGCGCAACATGGGCACCTTGTTTGGTCTTGGCTTGGGCCTGCACTCACCACTCTATACCAACAGCAAGAACAGCACTAGCGCCCCTTTCAGAATAGTCTGTGTTGCCATATCATTAGTTCTTCTGCAGATCCTGGACTTTTTGACCTTCCCTTCAGATAACCATAAAATTTTTTACATTCTGTCATTCACAAAGAGCGTTGTTGCCATTTTAGTTCCCACCATACTTGTTCCTAGAGGTTTGTCCTTGTTTTTACAGGAAAAGAAAGCTGAAAAGGCCTCATAGAAAAATATTTAAGTGTTTGACAATGGTGAATGATAAATGGTCAGTCTGAAGGTCAGTATATTGATTATGTTCAACAGTGATTCAGCTCAGGTACTTCTCCCTGCACTTCTCCAGCATCAGGCTTCACGCTTCAAAGTTTGTTGAATATACTTCAGAGGCCAAATACCGAAAATGTATAGCATTTAAAAATGTACCCTTCTCGTGCCTAAGAACTCTTCAGCCAAGCCCATTCTGAGACTGTCTGACCTCTCAAACAATGGTCTCCCTTGATTTTATGTGAAGGACTTAAGATTTGTATCTGAGAAAGACAGGGCTGAAGGTCTTCTATACCTACTTGAAGGTCTTCTTTCTACATTTTTAAGAATCTATTAATGACCAGTTGTTGTGAAGATGTAAGAGTGGTTTGTTTTGGTTTACTTCAGCTGAAGCCTTTAGTTGTTGGTGAATCTTTCATCTATATCTTCTGAATGAGTCTGGCCCATTCACTACAACTTGACTCTTTTTCAGAAAACATGTCCAAAGGTCCTTCTATCAGCTCTTGTACTCTGTACTACTCACTGAAGATAGTGTTCTATACGTGTAGGATTGTACAATGCTGAGTTACTAATTGCCACTGGGGCCATGCAAGTCCAACAGTTACAACTGCATTTCTTGGTGTAGGTTTCAGAGATTATGCAACTGTTCAGTGTAACTCATAAAGCTTAAATTATCTGTGCCTTTAAGTGTAGAAGTAAATACAGGTGTCATCCTAAAGAGAAATGTACATTTTGAAAAATCTGTTATTCTCTCATTATAGGGACAAAAGACCTTATAGTACAGTTTGGTGATTTCCCTTCTCTCACACACCTAATAAACCTGGCAATTAATATCTAATGACTTACATCAGTTTTGAGCATTAAAATCACCAATCTGTGTTGGAACCCTAACATAAACAGTCCTTTACACTTGGATGAACCTTTTTTCCTTTCAATACTAATTACATATTTTTATGTTGTTGTATATTTAACTAAACCCTTTACTTAAATGTCTAATGAAAGACGTCCATGCATCTATGTCATATGTGCCTGCGAGAGTGTGTTCTTTATTATTATTATTATTATTATTATTGTTAGTATATTTGTTTATTATTTTATTTTATTTATTTATTTTTTTGAAACAAAATATGATCCACACTACCAGTCAAATGTTTGGACACACAGGACTGAATATACATGTTTCATTCTCTGAAAGATCTTGTTAAATGCTTATGATTCGAATTTGTTCACTCACTCACTCACTTTCAGTAACCACTTTATGCCGGTCAGAGTTGTGGTCGATCCAATGTCTATCCAGGTGTGAGACAGTAATACACCCTGGATGAGATGCCAAGACACCATGCACACACATTCACACACTCCTAGGGGCAATTTAGTGGCAAATTCAGCCAATCCACCTACTGGCATGTTTTTGGGAGGTGGGTGGAAAACAGAGAGTGAAGACAAAACCCACATGAAGTTTTAAATGAAAACAAATAGTTTTTATAATTAAATTGCTTCAGCATACAAGTTTTTTTTCAGAACTTCATAAGATGTTTCATATTGTTGAGAATTTAAAATATATACTATAATATTTAATAGTAGATATGTGTCCAAATTTTTGACGGGTAGAAATTGCAGGGTTTTATCGACTGTAAATTTGTAAAGTCATAATACAATTCATGCTAAACACTAATTTCTACAGATAATCTGAAAGAATAATGTACTATCTAATGGTAAGCCATATAAGACATAAAAAAGAGATCATGTGCCATCCTGCATTTTTAAATGGGTGCATTGGGTTTGGAAAACTGACTGCTCTTTCTTATTGAAAGATTCAGAAAGGCATCAGGTTCCATTAAAAGATAATAATTAATGCTCTCCTGCAAGCATGTTGAGGCGCTCAGAAATGGTATATTATTTCCATAGCAGTAAATTGATTAATGCTCTCCTGCAAGTGTGTTGAGGCATTCAGATATGGTGTATTTATTCCATATCAGTAAATTGATTAATGCTCTCCTTCAAGCATGTTGAGGCACTTGGGAATGATGTATTATTATACCATACCATAGCAGTGGTATTGAAGTAATAGAGCAGATGACTAAATTGAGTGTAATGAAAAAGAAGAAAAAAAAAAACTTAACAACCACACTACATTTCTCCATACATTATGGACATTTTGGTAATTACTATTATTAACTCAGTCTCAGTGTTTTTAAAAGAAATCTTCTACTTTGAAAAAATCCAAATACTTCCACTTGTTTTGCACATTGTAACCCCCTCTTTAAGCACATTCTCATACTGAGAACCACAATTAAACATTAACTACCTTGTTGTTTTCTTTTAGCCCTTTACCTCCACTGTAACTCTTGAGCAGGACATTTTGTTTGTGCCACTGGAAGACCTGAGGATCAGCACCGTGTTACATCACAGATTGTGCAAACAAGCTTATCAGTGTTTTGCACTCTTGTATGAAAGCTACATGCAAAATGCGAACCAAACCGTTTTTTTTTTAAATACTAAAATAATTATTGGCGCAGGCCCAAGAAAATATTGCAAGCCAGGAATAGAGGCAGTAAAAGCAAGCCTAATTAGATGTGCTAATTACACTACTAGAGAAATACGCCCATTGCAAACGGTAAAGAAGTTGTAGTGAGTTTTCAAATAGGTCAGTCAGTCCCCTAGCCATGTGTTGCTATTTCTCTCTGATGCATGCGCTCTCTGATGAATATTGTATCCTTATCATTTTGTTATCACTGCTGTTCTTCCTTTGTGCACTCCTCTGGCTCCTCTGTGCTGTGGTACTGGAAGTCTGTCAATGGGTTAGTGGAGATTAATTAATGACTGCTAGACTTGACTGCATTAACGCTATTAGAGCAGTCACACATTAACATCCACCTGGCATCTGCAAGAGCTGACGTAGTTGGAAGTGCGATGTGACGTCTATAAAAGCTATAAGGTCAGTTGAGCAACAGCGGTCCATGTTGGACACTGGATGCTGAGCATGTTAACGGATGTTAGGACACTTCTTTAGTCACAACAAGGGTATGTTTTCTCATTTGCCATTACTTTTCTTTTATAGTGACCAGGGATTTGAAACATTACAGGGAACGAAAACAAAAGCCGAAAACAAAAAAATATTTGATTGGATGTATTTTGGAAAACATGAACAAAATCGATCTAAATAGTTATAGAATGAAGGAATAGAATGAAGATGCTATTTTAAAAAGTGCTTAACCGGTTAATAATGCTATTTTTCTGTTCCAGTGTGATTTCAGTGTAGCCTAAACCTAAACATTCTTTCCAACAGGCCTAAATTATTATCTAGAATTCATCACTTCCTGCATGTTAGAAAGCCATTATTGCCGGGTTTTTGAAAATGGGGCAATGGCAGGAAAATCTGTGTAAAAAGTATTTTTCCTATGATTCTGCAAGCAACAAATCACACCGCAAAGTAGAAGGATGTTCTGATAATGTTAAAAATAAATTAATTTATAACCTAGGCTTCCTATAAGCAGAGTAGGCTATCATACATAAAGAACGTTATTAATCATTCTTTTATTTAATTCTAAGCAGTTTTCAACTAAAAAGGGGTGTAGACTGCTGGAACAGAAATGTAAAAATATTGTTTCTGTTCAGAACAAACCAAAAAGAAAACTTAAATAATTTCTGATCCCGGGTAACTGTAACTGTACATGTTACAAAATGACATTTATACAAAGTGCAGAATATTTACAAACAGCTTTCTTTATAGAAATTTATTACACAAATAGGTGTTGAATGTCTTTACAAAACATTGTTGTAGAAAAAAACTTATAAATAACAAAGTGGCCAGTTATGAACAACAGTGATTAGTTACTATTAGCCAAAAATATTTAATAACAATTATACCACAGCACTGTTGAATTCTCAAACCTGATTGGTTTATATATACAGGTTTATATTAATGCAATCATTCTAATATATTGCAGTAACAATGTACACCGTGAGTTTTAAAGTTTTAAAAGTTTTATTTTGCATTTTTGGAAGGAGTCTCCAATGTCTGGGCTATGTAACAGTCAGAAGTAAAGTTGTAATATGAAGCTTTATGCCACAGGAAGGACGAAGGACATAAGGCTTTATGCTTTGCAGTTTCTTGGTAACATGACAACTGCGTTTCTGTCTTATTAACTTCAAGAGACAAAATAACGAAATGCTGGTAAAGAGAGGGAATGACTGTTTACTTGTTTTATGGATGTTCCACAACATTAAATGTAACTATAAATGGATAAAAAAGTATGTGACAGTCTTTAATAATTTAAGAAAATGTTTATCAGCAAATTGCTGTGGTATAAGAAAGATAAAACATTTTATGACATGCTAGTATTGGAAAATAATCAACTTTGGGGTGGTAACATTACACGTTGTTGATTATTTTTCTATAACAGCGCATCTCATTAGTGTTTTATTCCTTACATAATACATGTACTTTCAATGAGCTATTTTCCAGAGCCTTGGGGAGAATGAAAAACAATCTGTAAGGATGAAAAAGAATATGTAATTTAAAAAATGTATTAGACATTAAAAAGATTTTGAGATTTTGTCAGACTAAAGATTTACCTTGGGAAGACGGAGTCACTCAGTCACTCTGTGAAGGTAATCGTGTTATTTTTAATTTATTTTGTTTTATTTTGTTTTAATATTAACCTCCAGACATATATTAAATGTTAAAAACAGTGCTTTGGATGTACTTACATCAAGGTCAAGGTCATCCATGCTGGGTGGCTCTCCTTTCTGTTTCATATCAGACAGCATCTATATTTAAAAAAAAAAAAAAAAACAGATTGTGTATAATTAACACATATGCAATGCACTATTTATCTCACTATGTCCTGAGATTCAAGATTCAAGAGATTCACGTGTGCTGTTTTGTGCCAGGTTTGTGGTTTGGATTGTATTCTGCTTCCTTGTAAACTGCTTTAGATAAAACATCCCCGAAGCTAATAAATTTAAGTTTGTACAAAGAAAGCTGAAGTGCATGCAGTGAAGAGGAAATGTACTCACATCCATGTACTGTTCAAACTCGGCCTGGCCATCTTCCTCCTCATGTTCCCAGTCTCTCCAGTTATCGAAGTCTACTGATAGCCAAGCTGGCTGTGAGGATCAGGAAAGCAACACAGTGCTAAGCTTCATTTCTAAACACTTAGTAATGGATATTCTTTAATGCTAATGTGTGTAGTTATTAGTTATTTTTTTGAGAGAGATAAATGTGCACATTAAATGTGCGCAGGTTTTTCCTGATTGTTGAAATGGACCCCAATGTAAAAATAAAAAGTATAATCAATCCATTTTATTTGTTTTATTTTTTCCCCCCAGAAAATCACTTCTACCCAATACACACTCACTATATTCACTCTGGTACTGTATGTCTTCACCAAACATTCATACAGCCTGGACACACATATTCAAACTTAGGGGCAATCTAGCATTGCCAATCCACCTACATGCATGTTTTTGGGAGGTGGGAGTAAACCGGAGAACCCAGAGGAAACCCACGCAGACACGTAGAGAACATGCGAAACACTACACAGATAATAACCCGAGGTCACGATCAAACCAGGGACTCTGGATGCTACTCACTGCCTGCTTCTTCACCAAGCATCATAGCAAAACTTCAGAAATTCATAAACTTATCATTAGTATTACCTTAGCTGTGTCTTTAGTGAGACGAGGCCAGGCTACATTGTCCTTCATTTTCCTAATCAGAACATTAATGGTCCGGTCATGTACCTTCTCCCTGGAATCCTAAAAGACATTAGAAAAAAACCCAGAAACTTTACACATGATACACCATTATAAAGCAAATTATGTTTTTTTCATGATAGTAACACAATGTCTCAAATGGTATTTCTATTTCATTTTATACTACAGCACTGTTGAATTCTCAATTCTGATTGGTCAGAAGGTGTCAATTAGTTTTCTATAACAGCACGGTTCTGACAACAGCTGCAAGACCAAGCATGGGTTCATATTAACACACTTTCTAATACATTACTGTTATATTACGTTATAGTAGTTGTATGGTGGACGCTCCACATAAACATCTTAAAAATGTGTGTAAATGTGGGTATGGTGGAGTTTTCTGTGAGAAGACATTTATTTAGCATTTTTGGAAGGAGTCTCATTTTTGAAAGTCAGTGCTTCGTAATGGTCAGAGGTAAAGTAGGATCTTTCAGTTTTCTGGCATGGGAAAGTCAGTAATATGACAAGCTGCTTTTTTCAGTAATATGACTGCAAAAATTAAGCTGCATTTTTGTCCTATTAGAGCAAAAAAGAGAGAGGCTGGTGAGGGAACGACTGTTTATAGCTGTTATAACGTAAGTGATAACAGGGACTACCGTGATGCGGACGTTCCACAACATTAAATGTGACCATAAACAGATAAAATGTATGACATTTCATTCGTTAATAAATATAAAATTGCAATAGTTTGAAAATTGATGTGGTATAAGAGGAAAAACACACTTCAGTATGTACTGTTATAGGAAAATAATAAACTTTGGGGTTATAACAGTAAATATGCTTTGTGTCAGGCTGCATCACAGCACCTACAACCACATGCCCCGTGATGTTTTTATTCCTTACTGGATTTAGAAGTCATCTGCTTGTCACCAGACAGCAATGAAACAGCTAGTCTTATATATTCCTGCAGGGTCCAAAAGTCTGAATGCACTACCAAGGAACCAAAGACTGTGTCATTACTAACAATAGCTTAAAAAAACTAATATTTTTGGAACAAGATATTTATATACACTCTGGGACACATTTATATACGCTGTTTAAAGATTTAAAGCTATTTAACATTTAAAGTTAAGACCCACTTCATGTTAATACACCTAATACTGCTTCCTGACATCCTGACTATCACCTCTGAGAGCAAGTAAAACTGGAATAACATTAACATATCTGTGTGTAAAAGACTCTGCATGTTTACCCCAAAAAAATCTGAAATAAAAAGCTATTTGGTATTTGGCTGCATGTTGCTTCTATCTTTACTAGTTTACTTAACTATGTACTGTATTTACTCATTGTTAAATTAAAAATGCTAAATTTCATGCACTTTCATTTCAGTTTTATGTTTTCTTGAGTAATACGTATTAAGCAATTCAAAACATATCATTTTTAAAATAAGTTTAAAAGCAGTGCTTGGAAGCAGATTCTGTCTTTTGGATGTAGACAACTTCCATTGCTCATGACAAGAAGTTGAATCCAATAGCATTTAAGACAACATACTGTACTTCTGATACAATGAATTAATTATTTATATAACTTTCCATAACGGAGCTGCTGAAGCACAGGTTTGTGAGCTTACACATTTGTGCACTCGATCATAAAATTCGATCTCATTATAGATGTTGTTGTCATCGTCATCTTTGCAGCTGCAAAACAAAGACGTAAAGGAGAGAATTATTAGATGAATTGTCATTAATAATTTGCATGAATATTTAAGCTTATATGTAAAGTCAGAAGTTGCTTTATGGTGCCTTGCGTAAGTATTCACCCCCTTGTCCACACTTTGTAGTGTTACAACCTGGAACTGAAATGGGCTTAATTGGAATTATATGTCATAGAAACTTGAAACTGGAGTGGAGGTTCACCTTCCAGCAGGACTGGAGTTCAAAAACCAAGCTCCTGAATGTGTTTGAACGTCTCAGTCAAAGCCCAGACCTCAATCCGTTTGACAAACCATGGCAGGGGTGAATATTTATGCAAGGCACAGTATAGCAATAGGTTCTCACCTTAGGATCATTTTGGTGTCCTGGATGTCGACCTGAACATTTGTCGCTTTCTGAACCTGGAAGTTTATAGTAATGTACTTTTTGCGGTCAAACCACAGTGTTTTTGCTGGTTGACTTCAGGCAAGAAGGGAAAAAAAAGTCATATAATTTAAAAATATAATTTAAACATCACAAAATCCTTAATACTTCACGTATGAATCATCATTTAAGATTCAGTAACTACACCACTGTCTACACAGATATTCAGTGAACGCACAAGGGCATTCATGATCATGCTGTTTTCTCTCCTTTCACAAAACACACCAGAGTTTCACCCACCAGTAATCCGGTCTGACAATCTTTGGCATCTTGAGTTTTCAGAGTTCTCCTTTGTAGTACAAACGTTGGATTCTTAACGTATAATCCAGTATAATTCTCAGAGCTTTTGCAAACTCTGTGTCCCCACTGAGAGTGAGTGCAGTGTGTATGTGAAGTGTAGCTCAGTGATCTGGGCTATTTTAGGATGGACAGTATCAGCTGCGAGTGGTGCCTTCTTCGCCCCTCCACCCCAATCCCATTTAAAGGCCTGAGTGGAACACTCGGGAAAACCACAGCATTTTCCTTCTTCGTCTGTGTGAATGGGGGGCGGGGGTGTGTGTGTGTGGAGAATCTACCAGAAACCCTGCATGGGGGCAAATGTTTTCACACCAGGTTCCTCAACCCCCTCAAACAGCAGTGAGGTTTCAGGAACCCACTAAATATATACTAAAAAAAACCCAAAAAAACTGCAGCTTTAATCTCCTTTACAGAACACACCAAAATACTAGTGGCTTGCATAAATAGTCACCCCTTTGGACTTTTTAACATTTTGTAGTGTTATAGCCTGGAACTAAAATGAACTTAATTGGGATTATATGTAATGAATGTATATAAAATATCCTGTAATATTGAAGTGGGGGAAAATCAATATTGTTCGCTTTTTTAAACAAATAAAATAGGCAAAAGTTGTGATTGCATAAGTATTCAACCCCTTTGTTCTCGGTTGCTTCTCTGACTAAGCTCATCTTCAGCTGGTCACTGACTTTTGGCGGATGGCCTCTCCTAGGCAGAATCATGGTTATAGCAATATTATTTCAATGGGATGTTCAAAATTTGGGATACTATTATAACCAAACGTTTGGTTGCACCAGAACTAATTTAGGGGTTTCGCAGCAACAGGGGTGATGACTTATGCAATCACCCCTTTTACATTTTTTTAAACTTGTAAATAATTTTGGAAACTATGTTGAGTTTCTCCCCACTTCAATATTACAAAATGTGGAAAAGTTCAAGGGAGATGAAAACTTACACAAGTCACTAGGAATAGGTATATTTTCATATTATTCACGCACTTTCGCCCAACATTTAATTAATAGTGCACTAACAATGTACATTCAAGCTTTGTTTTTAATTTGTAAACTGAGCATGTGTTAACAACTAAAGAAACAGTCTGATAGACTTTATTAATATGTGAGGAGCTGTTGATACACACCCATAATAAACACGCTGTGATGGTGCTATATTCAGTGCATATCATAGGCTACATGACATTTGTATTCAGTAATACAAAATCTAATGTAAAAATACATATGGATAAAAAAATAGAGCCTAAATAGTCCGGGGTCCTGAGTATTAACCTTTCATGGGGCCCAAAATTTCCAGGGGTATTTTGCATATATAAAAATAAAAGATTAACTATCACTGACTCTGAGACCTACACCATGATGTATTGTAAGGATTAGTAACAAGCCAAAACAAACCAAAACCAAAAAGCTTTCACTTATAAGTACGAACTGAATCGAGTGTATGAGTGCGACTTTGAATCGTAAACTTTTAAATCGACTTTTAAATCGATACTTAGGACGGCACATAAAGATAGCGTGTGTATACGCCGCCATCTTCTGGTGTAATTTTTTTTTTTTTTTTACAGCAGGTTTTCTCACCATTTCCGGTCTTGGTTGGTTCCAACCGGAAAAGAGAATGTGGCGCGCGATAGAGGCTGTTGTTGCCTAAACTACACAGTTAGTGACTTTTAAAGTCCGTGCTCTAAATGATAAAGGCAAACCATTTTAAAATTAAAAAAAGGAAAAATTAAGAAGATAGATTTAATTATTTGTCATTGAGAAGAAACGGGAATTACTTTACCGTCATAATGCCTCGAAGAAAGGTAAGAATGGAGATGCTACGAAAGGGTCAATGTTTCACTAGCGAAGCGACGGGTGGAGTTGTCTCAAAAAGGTCCGTGTTCACTATATAGGTTCACTACCTAGTGTATTACGTAAACACCTCGAATGCCTATCTAGTGCCCTATGTATCGTTTTCGACTCCATGTCGGATTGAGCCATGGCTAAATTTACAGCAGGACTCCTCTTTTGTACTAGCTGGACGCCTCTTTACAGAGCGTTTTCACACTGGGCTCTGTGTTTTAGGCGCTGATATTGTGGAGAAGTTATTTTTTAAAAAATAGTTTACTTAACCATGAACACACATGTAAACGGACGATGTGAAACATTACCCTAAGCTAGCACTGAAAAAAATGACCATTGTTGTGCTAGCTGTTATGGTGGATACGCTGTTTTTTTTGGTGAAAAAGTTAAAGACCAAGGCCAACAACTACCCTGTTAATGTTTCTGGAGAGTGTATAAGTCTGTTTGGAATCCAGTGTAACGTTAAAGTCGGTTAGCTAGCGAGTTGCTAACACAGGAGCGAATATTTTTAGTCAGGTGTTAAGGGCTAGTGATGGCGACTCCGAACCGACTCCGAACCAAAATGAATCAATTTCTCTGAACCGACTCGAAGCTTCGAATCCCAGGCTTGCTCACGTGACCTGGCGTACACAAACTAACGGTATATTAAATAGGATGTAGCTGGCTGCGCATGTGCACTGTAATACATTACATTTTGCTCTTGGACATTGCTGATATTTTCACTCTTTCTCATGTTAGAATGTTAAACGTGTCATGATTTATAAAAGAATAACAACATAATAAGCATTGGCTCTGTCTTCATGTCATTCTACTGCTGAGAATTTGTCCTAAAATGAAGCATCATTAATTCAGTCCAGTTTTATTTGTATAGAGCTTTTAACAATAAACATTGTCACGAAGCAGCTTTACAGAAATTGGGATGTAGATTTAGGTCACTAATGAGTAAGCCAGAGGTGACAGCGGTGAGGAAAAACTCCCTGAGATGACATGAGGAAGAAACCTAAAGAGGAATCAGACTCAAAAGGGAACCCATCTTTTTCTGGTAAACACCGGATAGAAAATACTGATAAACATTAACCCTAGAAAGCTGTTATTAAAGGGATAGTTCACCCAGAAATGAAAATTCTGTCATCAGTTACTCATAAAAGTTCATAAAAGCATTGTAAAAGTAATCCATGTGACTCCAGTGGTTTAATCCCATTTTCACGAAGCGATATGAATGCTTTGTGTGCGCAAAAAAACTAAAATTAAGTCTTTATTCATAAAATATCTTCACGTCTGCATAGATCTCCGACGCGCTTTCACGAGAGAATCACGACGCATGCGTGTTGTGTTGTGTTAACGCGAGAGCAGACATTCTCGCTATACAACCGGACTCGGAAGCTCTGCTTTTTTTGTGATTTTGTGTATAAAGACTTAATTTTAGTTTTTTGCACGCACAAAGCATTCATATCACTTCATAAAATTGGGATTACACATGGATTACTTTTACAATGCCTTTATGAACTTTTTGGAAAAGTTTTGGTTACATGGACTGTCAGTGGAGAGACAGAAATCTCCCAGGTTTTGTTAAAAATATCTTCATTTGTGTTCCGTAGATGAACGAAAGTCTTATGGGTTTGGAACGACATGAGGGTGAGTAATTGATGACAGAATTGTCATTTTTGGGTGAACTATCCCTTTAACATAAGATTTGGGTTTTCTCATACACCATATGGACAAAAGTATGTGGACATCTGGACATCACACCCATATGTGTTCCTTCCCCAGACTGTTGCCACAAAGTCTGAAGAACACAATTGTATAGGATGTCTTTGTATGCTGTAGTATTGCAATTTCCCTTCACTGGAAGTAAGAGGCCCAAACCTGTTTCAGCATGACAGCACAAAGCGAGCTCCATAAAGACATGATGTGCCAAGGTTGGTGTGGAAGAACTAGTGTGTCCTTCACAGAGCCCTGACCTCAACCCCAGTAAACACCTTTGGGATGAACTGGAATGCTCACTGCGCACCAGGGCTCCTCACTTGCATCAGTGCCTGACCTCACTAATGCTCTCGTGGCTGAATGGGTAAATCCCGACAGCCACGCTCCAAGATCTAGTGGAAAGCCTTCCCAGAAGAGTGGAGATTATTATAACAGCAATGGCGGTTATTATAACAGCATATTAATGGCCATGGTTTTGGAATGGGATGTTCAAGTCTCCAGTGTCCACATACTTTTTGACCATATAATGTACATCGCACATCATGTGAAACACTTCCACTGCCATTTCCAAATGCATGACTGGTTATTGTCGACGATAAATAAAGCCAAATCTGTAATTGTATGTAGGATGCCCCTTGTTCGGTTGAGGATGAACATGCAAATGCTACTTTCAGGCCAAAGTAATTAGATTTAAAAACATTTTTTAGATTCTAGATTAAACCTGACAAAAAAAATGAACACATGGTGGCAACATATCTATTACTTTGATGGTAAATAAACTGTATATAATCAAATATTCAATGATTTAAAAGTACAGGTCATCAAAAATAAAATGTAATTTTACACAGTTATTGTTTATCTCATTTCCTCGATTGTAGTCGGTCAGCGAAAACGTGTTTAATATCTGAAGTTTACTTCTTTAGATCTGCCCTTGAGCTGCAAGTCTAATATAACTAACATGCAGGGTAAGCTTATAGCTGCCAGTTCAGCATTGTGCAGTCGTCACACACTCGCCTCAATCATCTAGGTGTTGAATGACGAAGCTTTCAGAGCATGAGTGGTGTAGCGTCTTCATTATTCTAACTCAAGATCTTGCAAAGTTCTGCTTCACTGTTTGCTTGCAGAGAGCTGCCGGGAGCAGTTCGGACGGGACCGCAGACTCGGACGACTCCACAGAGCACGAGAAGACCGACAGTTCGCACAGTGATGCAAATCCACGCAGCAATGCACGGTTAACCAGAGCGTCTGTCCGCCTCAGTCAGAGCTCTCAAGGTAAATTCACGACGGCTTTCTAGAATATTGCAGGGTCACAGAGCAGGTTAGCTAGCCAAACAGTGTTATATTGTAACGAAGAATTATACAATGTGCTTGTTTGGTAGCTTTATCAGTGCTTGTGTCGATTCAAACTGACCCTCAAAACAAGTCAGTAGTGCTTAAGCCATTGAAAGTCCTGGAATTTAATTTTGAAGCACCTCAGTGAACCCCGTCTAACAAACTCTGCTAGATGAAAAAGCTGAAAAGTCATTTTGCTAAGTTAATTCAGAGTTGCGCTGAATTTTACTGAGACTGTAGAACCGCTGGTGTGTATTTTTCTCCATAGGCGGCTGGAACCTGGTAGCAACAGCTTCCACAGTCTGTGGAATGACAAATGACTAAAAATGAAAAAAAAAAAAAAAAAAAAAAAAAAAAAAAAAAAAAAAAAAA
>CM040465.1:6190351-6222672 GCA_022758105.1 Pangasianodon gigas | reverse complement strand
AAAACAGACCGATCTGAGAAAACGTTAGATAGGTCGTCACAAAACTAGGTAGGTGTGAAAGCATCATAAAGATTATTTATTTAATATTTTTCTGCATTTTGTTTTTACATAATTCCCCTTCACTGAAATGTCGTCATACCCATACTCGTACCCATTTGTGTACTCCGTTAAAAACCTTAAAACAGCTCACGACAGAAAAAGATTAAAAACACTCATCGAATACCAAAAAAACCTTAGTTTAAGCATATTCACTCTGTTAGTTTCTCAGACTAGTGTCTTTAATAAAAATGGCTCTTCTATGATAACTCTTGCATTGAGCAATGAGTATAAATGAACAGAAGCAAGTTTTTCCCTTGTGTTTCATCTTTGCTTCACACGTTGATATGATCACATTATTGTATAACGGATTTATTAACAGAAACTTACAATCATGATATTGTATTAATATAAATATATTATATAAAGCATGAGGCTTTATAAAGGCTGTAGTTCACTATAATGGCCAGTTTAATCCTGCAGGGTCACACACTTTACTTTCTTTCTTCTAACAGACTCCCAATAAACACACAGTGAAGGTGACGTTAACCACAGCATCCGTCAATCATTGTTTGATAGAATTGTGGATTTAAACACTAGTTAAATTGAAGTGCTTCGATACAAGAGCTGCTCGTACTGCTGAATCCAGATGAGTTAAAACACTTCAGGGATACTTTCAGTGAGCATGCACTTGGTTTATAATTAATCACACAAGGTTTCTCTCTTTCCCATTTCAAAACAAAATTATGTCCGTTTTATCATCTTTTTATTATTCCTTGAGTGAACATGGACTCATTGTTTTTCAGATTTTCTTTGCTGTGATTCAGTAAATTCTGGTGTGGGTCATGTGACAGTGCCTCCTAGTACAAGTATAAATACTATAGAAGTATAAATCAGCCCTGAGGGAACAGTTAAGTGATTGCCTTCACAGCACTGTTAAACTCTGATTGGTCAGAAGGTATTGATTAGTTTTCTGCAACAACAGCTTTGACAATAGTGTCGACTGCAAGGCGAATCACAGGTTTATATTAATGCACTTGTTGTAATGCGCCATTGTAAAGCGATTTGTTTAGCAGTATAGCGATTTGCCACTGATTACAAATTTCCCCATTGGGGACGAATAAAGGATTATCTTATCTTATTACGAAATTTAATTCATTAATGAGCAGCACATCATGCTTTCAAGTTTATAGTTGAAATACAAGTTAAATACAAGTTAAATACAAGTTTATAGTTAAATACAAGTTAAATACAAGTTAAATACAAGTTTATAGTTGTATTTATTGTTATGGAGCGTCTGTGGGGGGAAAAAGTTAGTTCCTGTTATCTCTTGTGCTATAGCAGCTATAAACATTTGCTCCTTCTTTTTTTACCTCTAACTTGAAGTTAAGCAACTTATTGCATGTTACTGAGAAACCAGAAAGCCCAAAGTTCTCTGTCCTGAAGTCTTGTCCATGTCTATATTTTCTGACCAAACAGACTTGAGAATTCAACCATGCTGTGATATAACAGGAATTAACTTGGTTCATTCAGATGTTTCATAACATTAATCATGACTATTAATGGAAAAAAGTATGACATGTCATTCAATAATGAAACAAAAAAAACATGCTGTGGCATAAGACAGTAACAGGGTGGTAACAGTAACTCTGCTTTGTGATGGGGCACATCACACCACATCGTCGTAACTCATTGTCTTAGAACAGCACACACCTTACCCGATGTATTAGTTTGAAACAAAATACATTTTTGTGTGTTGCACTGTTTGTTCTCTTTGTTTATTGTCATGATGGCAAGAACATGTTTCCATGTACTAGCTATTAAAACAGAAAACTGAAAATAAAACTATGAACAGCCTGTTACTGGAACATTTTATTACCAGTGTAGGGTTCTTCCTAGCCATGTTTCATCATTCCAATGATGGGTGCACACTGAAATTCCCCTTCATGAAGTTCTGGTCATGAGTTTTTGTTTTGTTTTTTTTTTTCCCAACAATAACCACATAAATAGTGACTGACAATTATTAAAATTGTAAAATGAATGTAGTTTGAATGAGTCCTGTTTGTAAAGCAGTGTTGGTTATGTTAGTTTGTTTAAATAGTTAAAATATTGAACCAGTTGCTAAAATGCGTAGTCACTTTGGCTTGGTGGTTTTTTTTTTTTTTGGGGGGGAAAGTGACTATGAAACAGGAATGCTTCTCATACCCAATTAAAATGTTCAGCATGTCTACTTGGAACAGTAACATATCTATTATGTCAGTCAACAGCTTGTTATTGATACTGTGTAAACGAAACGTATCTTCTGTCCTAAACAGCTCAAGGGATAAAAATAAACTCATGCATATATTGTAATGCTCTCATACTCAATCTACTGTGTGTAATTTGTAATCTGTACTGCTCCTCATGTTAGATGTCCCAGCAGACGTGAAGCAAGTAGCAGAGAGAGACGAGTCACCACCCAGGACTCCTACAGGCAACGCTCCCTCATCTGAGTCAGACATTGACATCTCCAGTCCCAATGCGTCCCATGATGAAGGTGCAGCCAAGGACCAGAAAGACTCGGGCAGCGATCCTTCTCATCGGCCAAAGCGCCGCCGCTTCCATGAGAGCTACAACTTTAACATGAAATGCCCCACGCCTGGTTGCAACTCTCTGGGTAGATAAATCTATCTCTATAGCCCTTTTCCCAGTGCCATGCAAGACAACAGCGTGGTGGTGTTATTTTTTTTTTTAACCTCCCTTTTTTTTTAATCTTTTTAACTTTTTCCTACTTTCCCAGGACATTTAACTGGAAAACATGAAAGACACTTTTCCATATCTGGCTGTCCTCTTTACCATAACCTATCAGCTGACGAGTGCAAGGTTTGATTGTGATATTAATATTTTATGCCTTTAATTGAGCACATTATCTTGTATCTGGGTTTGTGCACATTTCATACAGTATTTTTTTTTTTTTTTTTTGCATTAAGGTGAAAGCTACTGAGAGGGAAAAACAGGAAGAGGAAAGAAGTCAAACTCAGAATGAGGACAACAGACATGCTACACGTCACCAGGTACATGGTCATGCAATGATTATAATTTAATGTGTGCTGGATTTATAATTATAGGTTTAATTATTTCTTTCTTTCTGTTTTTTGAACATATATACTTATGTATCTATATACCTTGAGCAATACCTCATATAGGACAGGGTGCTTAAACCTGTGTTAGCCTCTCTCCTGTGCTCGTATGTGGCCAGTGACTGTATAACATTGTGAACAAAATGTAAACACGATACGAGTGCCACTAGGGGGCGAACCTCACCATCGTATCCTGGTGTTATGTTCAGTGAAACGGTGGCGTTTGCCTGAGGTTGGAGTTGAGTTGACTAATTATTTTTTTTTTAACTTATTCCTAATTCAAGTTTTATACAAGAATAGAATTCATAGAATTTCCTTAAGAACGTGTATATCCAAACAGCAAATACTGTATATGAATACTGTCTTATAAATACTGTTATATGAAAATGAATCTGTCCTGTTTGAATATTTGTGTGTTCTCCCTAAAATACTTTGCAAGTCACTATGAGTTCAAATGTCCCATCCATTACACTGGAATTGCTCAAGTGAGTTTGATTTTTATATTTATGCAGGCTCCTACTGCAAGGCAGGTAAAATATAAGGAGAAGGTTCAAGAATTGAGGAAGAAGAAAGATACCGGACTTACAAAGGAGCAGAAAGAAAAGTACATGGTATGACTCCTTTGTTTGTTGTGATCCATAATGCTTGTGTTACTCTGTTGCATCCACCATAATGAATTTGAGCTTGTTTCCTCATTAGGAACATAGGCAGACCCATGGAACAGCTAGAGAGCCACTCTTAGAGAACATCACAAGTGAATATGATCTTGATCTGTTTAGAAAAGCCCAAGCAAGAGCATCGGAGGATCTGGTAAGAAGAGTCAACTACTTCTGCGCTCTTCTCTAAACGTTTTTGTATTCAGGTTCGACTAGTTTATTGTTTGGTTGATAAAATTGGATGGTATTAATATTCCACAGAGAGACCAGCACTGGTGGAAATCCTGGCAATTAAGCACAGAGAACATCTCTTCAAATGTTATATAGGAAAATGGCACGTACGAGAGTTTTTGAACAAACACTAGACCATGGGTTCCCAGACAATTTGGGCAAAGAACCTCAAATGGACTTTATGAATTTTCTGTGAATTCAAGACTACGTTTTTTGTTAATTTCAGATTTATAATTTAGAGTTACTGTAACATTTGAACCTTTTATTATGTCTGTAACATAGGTGACAAAAAACCAAAGGAATATTCCTTGTACTGACTTACCAGTCTAGTGGGAAGGGTGAACTCAGATTTCTTGACACACCTCTTCAAAACGTCAGGAGGTGTGTTTGTAAGAGCGCATCTTTTTCCACTGTCACGTCCAGCTGCAAACAATACATGAAAAGTAAAACACGACGGGGCATGTTATAGAAAAATAATCCATGTGGGGGTAGTGTGATACGGTCCAACATGAAGCAGAGGAGCATGGTTTATTCATGAGGCATGACGTGAAGCAGCGGCAGCTCAAGCGGCATTGTTCACACACTCACTGTGTATCTTGTGTACATCCGGAAGAATTAAAAACGACATTTGCTAGATAGCACGTCAGAGCCGAATCAACCCTGCCCATCTGGTTTCCAGGTCAAATTGTAAAATGTTTAGGATTTCATGCACAGCAGCATTAACACACACTGACGAGTTTCTCTGTAAAACTTTCCACTGTTGTTGTGATTGTTACCATGAGCTGTGTGAGCTGAAAACTCTGACCTCGCGTTCGAAAATATTTACCAATCTAGAAAATCCAGAAGACAGGTTTGCAAAACAGACCATTCTATAGGTTTGAAGGTGACATGAGATGTTTTTTTGAAATTCGAACATTAATGTGATAGGAAAAGTGGTAAGTGTTAGTATTCAAAAACGGAGTAGAATAGTACATAAGTATGTGATTTGAGAAACAACACTAACTTGTTTAGCGGAGGTAAGCAGGAAAATCTGTCTTTTTAGTTAGAGCAATATTCCTAATAATAATTTGTATAATAAAACAAAAGAGGAGAGTTTCTCTTATGACCCCATTTGTAAATCCGGTGATCCCTAATTTGGGAACCCCTGCATTAGACATAGTATTGGCTGAAAACCGTTTGCAGAAAGTGATTTGTGTGTGAGCATATTTCACATTCTCAAGTGCCTCTCATGTTAGGTTACAAGTGATTTGTTTTTATGTTGTAGTATACTATCTCTATAAATGTATCAGATTTTTTTAAGTTCTCAAAAAAGACCTGTATCAGTGACTGCTTTGCGTTGATCCAGGTCCTTTTTTGTGATGTTTCTGCTAATAGCATTCAGTTCCGCTCGTGTCTCTTCTCATTTCTTCTCTTCAGTCATTTCTTTCTCTTCATTTTACATATAAGTTAATTGTGGGTTCTTATTCAATTTAGTTTTTTTCTGTATGTCGGATTTGTTCAGGAAAAGCTGCGCATGCAAGGTCAAATCACCGAAGGCAGTAACATGATAAAAACCATTCTGTTTGGTCGTTACGAGCTGGACACCTGGTACCACTCACCTTACCCAGAGGAGTATGCCCGGCTTGGTCGCCTCTACGTCTGTGAGTTCTGCCTGAAGTACATGAAGAGCCAGACCATCTTGCGTAGACACATGGTAAAAATTCCCCTTTTCTAAACCAGTGCTTCTTTCTCAGTCTCATTTTAGTCAAACTGTGATATCAGGGATGGACCAATCACATTTTTCTTTTTCTGTATAGCCTTTATTTTTAAGTATGTCCTGTTTTCTGTCTCTGTTCTGAGTATCACCTGATGCCTTATATTGATCCAATACTGACAAATAATGCTATGTTATAACGCTATAAAAATAAGGTTATATGAAATGTCATGGGCATTGTGGTGGCATGCTTTAAGACAGTGTGTGTCAGTATGTTCTTGTGAGGTCTGTGTTGTCAGTCAGCGTCATATGCAATTTAAAAAAAAAAAGTCAATATGTCAGATCAAGTAAATCTGAAATTTGTCAATAAATTTGACATTTATAGCATTTTGCCAGATATCCATATCCAGATTAAGTATTGGTTAGGGCCTAAGAATACCCCTGAATTAATACTCAAATGTATATGGAAGTTAGTACAGGTATGGAAACAGAGTATGGGTTAAATTTACATTTACTTGTTTGTTTTAGAGTTTTGGTTTGATTAGGTTTAGAGCGTGCTTAAGTTAGTGTAGAGGTGGGGCTTCAGCCTGCATATTAAGATGGCCAGTGACTCAGCCAAAGAAAGTTCATTCGACCGACTGAGCGCAGTAATCTTTGCCTTTAGGTATGGCAAGTCGAGCCATGCCATGTCAAATCCGACCTGATACCTAACCAGCATTTCAGACAGTTTTCTCTCCCTATTATTAAGCTATGCATAATGCTTAGTGAGCAGCTTGCTTCTTTCTTGCTTCTAATCTGTGTTTGGACCCCACAGGCCAAATGTGTGTGGAAACACCCCCCAGGAGATGAGGTTTACCGAAAAGGAGCCATCTCTGTGTTCGAGGTGGATGGGAAAAAAAACAAGGTAATAGCTGATTATTACAGCATTGCACGTCTGCTATGTAGTGATTTTATTGGAGAAGAAACGCATGCCTTAAGTCATGTGCCTTAATAAAGAACCTTTTATCTTCCTCTTGGTAGATCTATTGTCAGAACCTGTGTTTGCTGGCTAAGCTGTTTCTGGACCATAAGACACTGTACTATGACGTTGAGCCCTTCCTCTTTTATGTCATGACTGAGGCTGACAACACAGGCTGCCATCTCGTGGGATATTTCTCAAAGGTATGAAGGTCCCAATAGCTAGTTATGCCTTCTCCTCCACTGGTTACACATACAAAATTTAGATTAATATCTTCTGTACTAAAGACATTTTATAGATAACTAATTGAGAGTTTTGCTAAATCTGCTGTCTTCTTTTTGCAGGAGAAAAACTCCTTCCTGAACTACAATGTGTCCTGCATTCTCACCATGCCACAGTACATGAGGCAGGGCTATGGCAAGATGCTGATTGATTTTAGTGAGTGTTCATAAACAGTCAGTTATTAGTATCATGCCACACCACACTGTATAATCGCTGCCATTTTGAGGACCAAATAGTGGACGACTGCATCAGTTTTATTGTGTCTGTGCTTCATTAAGAAGCTTCATTTTCGTTTATGCTGGTAATCGACTGCCCTGATACACTTCACTACATACAGCAGTGCAGCAGACCCTCCCAGTCATGCTGTCTCATAACAGTGTTAGCTAGCTACGTTACGGGATGACGGAGAGGGTTATCCTGGCAGCATGTATTCATAACATTAGCAAAGGTTAGTTAGCTGATATTGACTTAACCTCCCTATAATGGCAATTTTTATCTCCTCCTAATAAAACATGCTTGGATTTTTTTTTAAAAATTGGATGTGACTTGTTGCCCTCCAGAGCTCTCATCTTGATACTCTAAGCTTTGCTAGACAACTTGAATTAACTAGTGTGTGAGTCTGATCTTTGTAGCTCGTCCATCTTTTCTAAACCCATTTGTGTTTGCTGTAGGTTATCTGCTGTCCAAGGTGGAAGAGAAGGTGGGATCTCCTGAAAGGCCTCTCTCTGACTTGGGGCTTATTAGCTACCGCAGCTACTGGAAGGAAGTCTTGCTGCGCTACATGTACAACTTCCAGGGCAAAGAGATCTCCATCAAAGGTAAATACAGCAGAGTGGTCCCTTACACAAAACTTCAGCCAGTCAGCTGCAGGATGCAACTGTGGCACACAGTCAGAGGTCAGGATACGTAGGTCTGTCGTCTTAACCAGCCAGGGAAAGATAGACATTAAGAGAGAATTCAGATCCCTAGTGCATGGACTCCAAAAAGCAAGTTACGGATTTGACAAGGGAGGAAAGAGTGCATCATAAGACCACCAATGGTAAGGAACAGTGCAAGAGCATTACTGTGACTGCTTTGTGAATGGTTCTCTGACACAAGTTATGAAATCTTATGTGTTTTGTTTGTTCAGAAATCAGCCAAGAGACTGCTGTGAACCCTGTGGATATAGTCAGCACTTTGCAGTCACTGCAGATGCTGAAGTACTGGAAGGGGAAACACTTGGTCTTAAAGAGACAGGTACAACATATCCACTAGTATCTATTTTATGCTAGTTATAGTTTTGCCTGTGGATATTAGAGGTGGGTGATATGGCAAAAAAAAAGTAAGTCTCAATGAGCTACAGAAACAATAACATTAGAACTAGAATGTTAATGTAAGCCTGTGATTTGTCTTGCAGCACTACTGTCAGAGCTGCTGTTATAGAAAATTAACCAACATAGTCTGACGAATCAGATACAATAATTCAATAGCAGTGTGGTATAATAAAAAAATAAATGCTGAATAAGTCATTGCTTTAGAATAAGGGCCGCCAAGCTCTTAGTCTATTGTTACTCACTGTGACCTTAGTATTATAAAGTTCTATCTGGCATTTTGGTTGAAAATGATTTAAACACATGCTTCATCACAAGTTCTATCTCCAGACTCACAAAACTTAGTTTTATAAGGTTCTATCTGCTAGCTAGGCATCATCCTTGGCCAATCAATATCCACGTTCTTTTTAAATTCAGACATAAAAGAACTGACTTGAAGCCTCAGTAGGGTGTGTCAGAGGAGGCAATGACTTTAAGAGAAATGAAAGTAAGTGATACAATAAAGGTTTACTGTACTCGCTGGGTTTACAGTGTATAAACATCCTGTCACACTAGAAAGTCTTCGGCTAACATCAGATAACATTAGCTATAAATATTACTAACATTAGCTAGCTGTATGCAATGTGCTTATTAAACTGAACTTTCTGGTCTAACCGGGGACAGTAGGTCACCTAGCAGATTGTAAGACATTTTGTGTTTGTGGTTGCATTGCTTGCATTATTGTTTTTTTTCTAATGTATTTAATGTTGCTTTACAATAAAATTTCAAGGTTAAATACCTTGTTTGGAGACAATTTCAGTTTTTTATTAATTGAAACCACATAGGGAATACAGCATGATAGATAAAACTTATTAAACAACATTTATGACCTGTATAGGCTCAAAATGTCTTTCTCTACCAAGTTAGTTAGTTGATGAGATTTACCGTCAGATAGAACCTTATAAAATCTTACAGTATTTGAGCTTACAAAACAACATTCTTGGCCACTGTTCAAAAATTCACTTTCTAAATGTCTCAGAATTTCCATAATGTAACTTTGAAGTACAGTGTGGGTCATGTTCAGTATTTTACAGTTTCGTTTGTGGGAATTTCAAATGTTATATTCTGTACCTCAGGACGACTCTTAACCCAGATAGAAGCTTATATTGCCAAGGTCATGACATGAAATAACATGAAAATAATACTGTCATATCATCCACCCTTAGTAGATAGTGTTTTGTTTTTTTTTGTTTTTTTGTTTTCCCCCATCTGTACAATGTCATTGTAAAATGTTCCTTGATGTCTACAATCACAGGATCTGATTGATGATTGGAAAGCAAAAGAGACCAAACGAGGCACCAGCAACAAGACCATAGACCCAAGTTCACTGAAATGGACCCCTCCCAAAGGAACCTAGGAAATCCCATTGAATACCCTTTTCTCCTATTTCAGCCTTTTACATATGTCAGCGTCTGTTCCAATGAATTTACAGCGTTCATTGTTATTTTGGTCTCTGTGTGGCCTTTGTACTTCTGTCTGTGTAGTAATTTTTTTAGTTCTTGTGTAGCTGTAATTATTTTACGGATCCTCTCTTTTGAGCACACATTTCGGAGTGTTTTGCATCTCAAAGGATGACATTTGACGTTGATTTAAGGAAGACACACCCAATTCTTAAAAAGAGTTTAATTCCAACACACCTTAATATTCAGATGTTACTGAAGCCCTTGATTAACCGGCTCAGCTCTGATGAAACTAAACTTTATATAATGATAGGAATTGGGCTGGACCAGTCAGTTTCAAAGTGAAGGCGTCACTACAAAGTATTTACGCAGCTCTCACACCCAGTTCAACTGATGAAGGTCTTGGTAATTAACTGAATACTTCAATCAGGTGTTTTTTTTCAGGGATGACACTTTACTGACAGCTGCACATGACAGGCGCCTCCCACGACAGGAATTCGACACCGGTGTTTTACGCATTGGGTTTAATACAATTCAATTTCAGAATAGCATAATTAGCACACAAGCAGTATTTCATCTTTTCCTTCTCTGTGAGCTCTTCACTTTTCATTCCTTGACATTTTTTTTTGTTGATGCTCAGATCTCAAATAAAACATTGAAAAGTGCACATTTTTGATACTTTTCCTGTATTTTACATATGCATGTGAAGACCTTTTTTGTGCAACAAGTAATAACAGTTTATTTCACTTCAGGCTTACTTTACATGTTAAAGGATGCTTATGCTTTCTTCTAAATATGAAAATGCTCTCACACAGTATCGTGACTGTCAGTAATATTGAGGATTGTCCCACTCCTCCTGCAAATCTGTTATAAAGAAGAAAACAAAGATGTCAGGCTTCAAGATTGTGGCATTTGTCGTTCATATACTAGTTAAATGTGTGTGATTTGAAATGCTGCACCTGATTGCTTGTCTGATTGCATAGCTGTACTGGTCTCGGCTGGGATTATTCTTGTGAATGTATCTGCAAAAACAAACGCCGTGTTTCAAACAGTGGGGTGAAGTAACTGAACTTTATTTTATAGACCTAATAAGTAACTTTGGAAGCCAGTGGAATCTTATCCCTGGGATTTTATACTAGATTCCACATTTTGACATGTCAGAAAATCACCAAATGGTAATAGTTACCGAACCAGAAAATTATTTAATAATTTATTCAATTAAATGCATTTCATTTTTTATAAAACTATATTTCAGGTCCGCAAATTACGCAAGCTGCGTTCCTTTGAAGGTTTAAAGAGTGCACAACGCGTGACTCTAGCTCCATTCCTAGTAGATGACCCAATTCCTAGTGTGTTTACAATGATTAGTGATTACTCTTGCAGCATGAATGTGTTCGACAAGCAGTACAAACGAGCATGAGCACAGCTACTATCGGTGTGAGACTAAATGTTTCCAGCTGAATGTCAACAGTAATAACAAAGGCCACACTCTGCATGAAGCGAGGAAATCGAGTGCAGGCTGATGGATCATGTACTGTGTGAGCCTTGCACCGCTACCTCAACACCACCACAGACTACAAGCAACAAATGTCTAGTGTAGTGCAGAGAGCCCGTGTGTAGTGTCCACTGGACTTTACCTCTTAATGATCTACCCATGAGTCCAACAAACTTCTCTCCTTTATTTCCTGTAAAGACAGCAAAACACAAACAGAAAATAAATATATATCCCTGATAAATATTATAGTCTCTTGGATGATTATCAGCATGTTGGTGATAAAAAGGTTTCAATACCTGTTGTCTAATATTTTAAGGATTATTAGGATGTTAGAGGTTTTAGTGTTTCACTACTCACTTTTCTGACCCAATCTCGTACGCTGAGGAATATCTAAGGACAAATGAGATGAAAAAGAAAAGGGAAGTTTTGTTGCCTCCTTCATGTTAACACTCCATATACTCTTACTGTACATCTACAAAGTTTATGTGGAAAATTCATTTTAATCAAAGCTAGACAGATCAAGTTCTATTTGAAATATTTTTCCATATGCGTGTGTTGTCAAGGAAGAAGAAATTCTCACCAGCACGTTTTCCCATTAGACCGTAGAACTGGTGTGCTTTGGATCTCTTGATTAGACTTGCCACTTCACTCGCTAAAGTGTCCACCAAAGGTTTGTCCTAGTAACCATAAATACAATGTTTTCAGCAAAATCAAATGATGGTGTGTCAGTTTTTCTTTATTTGTTACTTTTTTCATTTGCATTTGTTAGTATAAAAGCCACAATAAGAAAATGTGTTCACTATTTCATTGCACACACACACACACATGCACATACATATATATATTCAATATACATTACATATACAGCAGCTGGTTTTGCAAATATTAGAAGTATTTACATTCAGATTTTTATTGTTTGAAAACAAGAAATCAGATACATTGCAAGATTTTCAGCTTTTTTTCAGCGTTGTATGTTTGCAGCCCAGTTCCTATTTATGGCTTTAATTATTGAAACAAAATGCCTGTCCTTTCATTATATATAGACATAATATTAGAAGTATACTGTGATGTATGAATGACTTTTTATGAGTCTATATATACTGATAACTAAACTTACTAATGTAAGAGAAATATGTGTACCTAGAGCCATACATACCTCCCAGTTTTTGGAAATCCAATGTTCCTTGTCAAGAGTAGAGGACATTCCTTGAGCACTGCATGCAAGGACACCCACGGTGATGATTACAGCCAGCAGTCTCCAAATTTCCATTATCAGAAAGAGAGAAAAAAAAGATGATGTAATCAATCAATCAGTGAATTGATACGATTGAATTGAGTCTATGGTTAAAAAAAATTATTCGTGAATAATTTTTTTTTTTAAATCAGCTGAAGTGCTGGTGGATTATTCTTTTGTTTTTTGTTTTTTTTTGGGAGGATGTGGTGAAGTCTGCAGTCTTTCTCTGGTCCTTCACATAGTGCTTGGTGCATTTATACACATACGACTGCCAACCCCCTCCCAGTTGTACCGTGTACCGCACCAAAATAACCCTCTTTACCCCCCTGCCCCCTTTGCCATAATGTGAATCAGTTTAACAGAAATGCCACTTACATGAAGTGGCTCAAATCGTCTTGGCAAGTTGTGCATCAGCTCTTTTTTTTTCTTACTCCAATCCAACATCATAACCTGGTATACTATTCATGTGTTTATATATATATATATATATATATATATATATATATGTGTGTGTGTGTGTGTGTGTGTGTGTGTGTGTGTTTGTTCATTTCATATTGGATGTATGTTTTCTGAAAAAGTCTATAAAATTCACAAGATATTAAAACTGATGTACATCTGAAATACGTATACAAATATGTCATTTTTTAATATTTTACATTCTCTTTAAGATCATATACAGTGATGGGAAATATGTATTTTGACACTTTTGTTTTTGTTATTTAATATACTTCCAGTGCATATATCCAGTTCATATTTACAAACCTAACGTCCTTTGACTTTGTATTTATACATATGAATAAAATAGTATGTATTCATAATCATAAATAAAGATATATGTTTAAGAACAAAATTCATACGGGGGGAAGTATTCACACACCACAAATTACCAACATTAGTACTTTGTTGAAAAGCTGTTGGCACACAGCTTCGAGAAGTCTATGGTAATAATTTTTAATTATATATGACATAATTAAAATGTCATAATTATATGACATAATTAGCTATTTGCAGCACTGTGGTTTAATTTTGGCCGCATTCCTCCTGCTAAATCATCTTCAATTCCGCAAGGTTATAAGGATCCCTCTGACGGACTCGTACTTTCAAAATCCTTCATAAATTTTAGTGGGATTCAAGTCATCGTGTTGAAACATCCATCATCTCCCCACATTCACTTACTTGGACAGTGAGATTAAATTCTCCTTTACATCCCAGTACATCGCTCCATTCATGTTTCCTTTGATGACGTGTAATGCTTGAGTACATTTAAATGCTTATAGATGTGCATCTCTGTGCTTGTTTTTTAGCAGAGAAGTTTTGCTTGGTATGAGGTGTAGGAACCTAGAATATTATGGTGCAGTTCATTGCTTCTTGTTCCCTGTGTAACTGTTGTTCCTGCTGCTTTCAGGTCATCCTGCAACTCTTTCACATGACTACTGGCTTCTCTCTTACCTTCCTTATCATTAGTCGTTGTGAAATCTTGCACCGCGCACCTGTCCATGGGCGATTAGTTGTGGTTCCATGAACTTTCTATCTGCATATTATTGAACCAATTGTACTGACAGGGATGTTTACAGTCTTTGCTATGGCTCTGTAGCTGTGCAAGTAAAGCGACACATTGCACTTCAATAAATGTTTAAATATCGTGCTGGAATTTCCTTTAATCTTGTACGCATGGTGTGTGCTATAATGAGTGCATACACTCTCAAAAATAAATGGTACTTTTTCTTGGTACTGGTGTGGTACCATAAAGAGTGTATGTTTTGTACCGTTAGAATTATTTTTATTATTTTTTTTTTTAAAGGTACAAATTATGGACCCTTGATGGTACCACCCTAGCGGCAAGAAAAAGTACAGTTTCAACCCTAACCTTTGAAATGTCTATGGATCTCTGGATGACAGACAGTTTTACTTTAATTCAGGTGTTTATTTCAGTAAAGAAGCAAAAGGATCTATAAGTACATTTCAAGCTTGAAGTTAGTAAAACGCCTAGAAATTGGCTTCATAACCTTTTTGTTTTATAAAAATCTCATGGTGAGAAATATTACATACATTTGCCTATATTCAAGAGAGCTTAACTTGGTAAAATCTGTTTTGGCGGTGAACCTTTTACAAAAATATTCTAGCATTTTTCCCTAAAACATACCAGTACTACTGCTGAAGTGTCATTCAATGTCCTATTTGTCATCACCAGATCCCATTTACCCAATAAATTATCCTGAATTTTTCATACTGTTGCACTGAACAAACCAGTTTGGAGCTGAACATAGCTAGTGTTTGGCATTGACCAAATATTGACTTCCTGAATCCTCTGCCCATCAGTCACTGACTTATTCATAAGCTTTTGAGCTTTCTGTTTGATTGTAGAGCATAAATGGATGAGATCAAGCTCACTGTGATAATTGAAGTCATTGGTTACCTGCTGTCATGAGAAACCTTAGTAAACATTTCTTCCTGATGTAATTTGGAAAGACCAGCCAATCTTCTGCATTAAGTACGAAGCGGCTGTGGAGTTCGTATAATGAGGTTCAATTATAGTAAAGATGCAGTAATGCAGATGTTGTTCAAAAGACAAATTAGCATTAATTGCCTTTTTCAGAGTCTAGCTAATCATTCTGCATTCTTTCTTTTGATGCTCTTTTTAATGGCATCACCAGTGGAAGGGACATTTCTTTTTCCAGAATAGTCTTTGAAAGGCTCGAACAGTCTTTTGAAGAGTGCATGGTGTTATATAAGGTTTCTGGTGTAGTTGAGTGGCTCTGATGAGCATTCATCATCGACCGATCACTTGTTCACAGAAGTGATGAGGGCTGGAGTTCAGACTCACTTGAACATTAGAGAATGTCTAACTGTCTTACTGTAGCTTTACTTAATGATAAGAAAAGAAAACCTATTTAAATGGAAGGAAAAATGTATTTCAGTGGTAAACATGGTATGTTTGGTTATGGGCCACATGTTAGCATGTGTTTCCCTAATTTGTCCTGCCATAGTGTTCATAGGTATATTAAAAATCCAAACACTAAAATTAACATTTAGGCAAGCTATTAAAACAAACTTGTCTTGTGTGTTTTCATACAATACTAACCCCCACAACCCTTTAGCTATCATGAGGATGCGCTTTTGATGAAGCACTTCTGTAAGTCAATCTGGATCAAATGCAATAAATGTAAATGTAAAAACAAAGCTTTTTTTTAATATCCATAATGAAAGGAAAGGTTGAAACAAAAGCAATTCATTCCTAATGCGTGATTCTACTTTTGAAAAAGGCTTTTGTGAGGTGTTTTTTGATTTTTTTTGCTCACTTACAATTTTTGTTTTCTCTTTAATCAGAAATTGTCCCCGAGAACAACGGTTCATTGTCATTGATGAGGTCGTGAAAAGTTTTCTTTTGTTTCCCGATGACTAACCTATCAGGTATTGCAAAATCACCGCCCATTGAAATCGAGATGACACATACGCAATAGTGTTCTTTGATCTCGCCACAGGTGCTTAACAAAGCAAGAAACCAATTTTCAGTAATTTCACCTGAACACCACTTGTGCGCTCGCGAACACACTGAGGTCTAACGTTGAGTGCTGAATCAAAAGGAATCAGAGGCTCTACATTTGCATATAAAAACGGCCTTTTTCAAAAGGGCTCCCACAGTGCTGACACCATATTACCATGTTATATCTAGCAGTGTGGTAGTTTCGGGCTCTGGTTTAGGTACTGCTGTAGACATGCTGTTATATTGTTATATATAACATCACAGTGTATGTATATTTGCAGTGTACAGTATATATGACATACCTTATCCAGCAGTATGGTGATTCTGGGCTTTGGTTAAGAAGACTGACTGTCTGACTGATTGATTGATAACTTTATTGTAGATTTCTGGAAAATTGCCTTTTGCTTCATGATGACTTCACCGAAAATCACAACTACACACTTGGGTGTGTACGTAAGCCGCTTACATATGCCCCCACACAGAGACATGATTCAGTAGCCCAAACATAAAACGTAAGACAACGAATAACAAATAAAGGAGATTCAATCTCTTATTATAAAGTACAATGACCAATTGGGTAGAAATAAATACATTGTTTGAAATCTGAATTGAAAAGTTATCCATTAGCTAGAAAATAAATACATTATTTACATTATTGTTACATATAAAAACCAAGACAACAGCTTGTGGAATAAAAGAAGTCCTAAAAAATATTCTTTGTAGCTATAGGTACCCTATATCACCTCCCATAGGAAAGCTTATCAAATTCACTAAATAAGAGATGGGATCTCTCAAGATATGCAAAGTTTTCTGCCTCTTGAAAACCACATTTTGAAACGTTTAAATCTGCCACCTGCCAGAAGATACTGAAGTGTCCAGGTCAAGTCCACCAGATTCCAGAACAGCGTTTTCCCACAAGCTGCCAGGATCCTCAATAATACACTGCCTGCTGCTCACCAACCTTGAAATTAACGGACACAACCTGTAATCACGCACTAGCCACTTTAACAATCAACCACTCCATCTCCTTATCTTGTCTCTTTTCTCTCTACTGCATAGGAATGAGTATTATTTATTAGTTACAGCACTGTCCCTTTATTTCTGTAACTCAGGGACTTCTGTGCTGCTAGTAGTAGTAGGGGTTGATGTCGTGTGTTGTATTTATTGTCTTGTCCCATTGTTTGTATTTATTGTTCTATCCACTTTAATGTTTTGTCTGTTGTGTACTGCCACTTTGTCTCCCACAATTTTTGCACAAGTTGTCGAATGTGTACACTGCTATCTGTGACCTCTGTAATGTCCCATCAAGGCCTTGGAGAACGCTATTTCGTTCTACTGTATACTTGTGTATGGCTAGAATGACAAAAACTCTCTAACTCTAAATATACACAGGTTTAAATAAACTGCACTGTAGATCTAATTTTAGATTCAGTAGTGTGGTAGTTGTAGACTTTATTTAAATTGCATCCTGCAGCGATTGGCTAGTTCTGTGTTTTAGTTGAGTTAAGTTAGGTCACTTTTTTTATGTATTTATTTAAACACAAGTGTCGGCCAAAGTGCTGTACAATGCATGACACTTTGGGGCGTGCTGTTGGGCAAAAATTTTCATATAACAGCATACCCCAAAGTGTGTTATTCTCCTTTTAGAACCCAGATTTGCCAACAATTACCGTTGCTAATTTATTCATGAGTAACATGCCACAAGATTTTAAATCTCATGCTACTGAGATGTGTAATGAGCATTTAGAAGGTCTAAATAAAAATATAAGGAGTAAAAAGTATGTTTTTTTTCCTTTGGAAAGAGTGTACAAGTATTCAATTTCAATAATACTTAAGTAAACTATAAATATAATAATAATACAAAAGTATACTAATGAAGTATAGTTACTCAAGTATTTTCCTTCCTTGTTAGTGGAATTCATTTTTTGATATAGTTATTTTTTTATTCTTATTATTTCTTTTTATACATGGGCCAACTTATGTTACGAAGTAGCAAATAATAAGCTTTCCACAGGCTTTTTCCTGAATTATATGAACAGAACCATATGGTGAAGTTTGATTCAGGACCCAAATCTTCTTCATTATTAAAGCAAAGAAAAGATTTGCGCCTGTGCAGTGCTCTAAAAAAAAACACCTTGAGCTCAATCAGTTCTTCAGATTTTTTTTTTTTTGCTCTATTGAGATGATGAGATGAGTCATGACTGAGAACTGTCTGGTCTCTACACGACATGATTGCATCTAGGTTCACCCACTGATCGAACCAGGGTGTCTGTAAAACGTCTTTATGTAAGGACTGATTGCACATCATAATCAGACTGTTGCTTTTAATATATAAGCCTGAAATCTGCCATTTGTAGGAATAGATCAGCTTGTCCTCAGGCATTTAGGAGTCTTTGCTTCCTTTCATCTCATGTGCCGAAGCTATTAAAAGCCTAAAAATTTTTTTTATTTTTTTTCTTTGGTAATTTGGTAGTTCAGTGCCAGGGCCACTGTAACAATCTGAGCTCTAAGAGGAACAGAATGTTCCGTGCTTGAACGTTTTTGGCAGGTTCCTTTGGCATGATTGACGTTTCATTTCACCGACAGACGTAGGCCATTATTACAGTTTGTTCTGTTAGGTCATTGTTAGAAACGGGATGCTCTCTTGAATTATTGCTTTTCTTACATGGGAATTACATTATAATTATCATCATTTTATTCAGTTATATAATCCCTCAGTCAGTGTTTTGACGATGATGGTGGTGAAGAGTGCTGTCTAACACTTCGCTTCAAAATGTCTCCTAGGTGTTCGACTGGTGTTCTATGGATGAGAGCGGAGTCACCCAGGAGGAGACCACTCCCATCAGGACCATTCTCTGTAAGGCTTTTACTCAATCGCTCGGAAGTGGGAGTTAACAACATTACACAGTACATTGTCTGTTTACAAATAGATCCCTCGTAGAAATTGTTTGAACGTCAGCGCATGAGACCAGGAATCAAATTTTTTTAAAAATTGCTGTCTACTTAACATCACAATTTAATGTAAAGTCTTAGATTTGACACCGTCATATGCCTATTTAATCCTTTCTGTCAAGAACCTCAAATGACTTACAAATGTACGAACCAAAATAATAGTTTTCCGAAATTTTTATCTTCGAATGTTCAGTGTCCGATTAGCTTTGTTACTTTATAGTGCACTAATGACCAGTGTTGAAGCATGATGATCAAACCTGTGTAACATAGTGCATGAGATTGTTTACTTCAGTCACTAATTCTGTTTCTTATAATAGTGTATATTCTGTGTAGTGCTACTAATTTTCCAGTGTAAATTTCAAACACATAGCAAGAATGTAGATGAGAGTTTTATTTCATTATGCTTCCTCGCTTCATTTCGAGCAGTGCAAACAGATGTAATTAATGCTATGGCTATTACTGTTGAAGTGTTTCCCTACTGCAAAGGAGAAGTCCTTCATTTGATTGAGCGTATAGAGGTGCTTGTCAGTTAGTTAATTTCCCCTTGGTTTCTCTGATGTACAGCTGATTGCATTGTCTTGTAGGAGAGACCATGAACTCCCACAGTGATGCACATATATACTTACGAAAGTATTGGAACGGCAAGCCCGATTCTTTGGTTTTTGCTACGCACTCAAGACATTAGGGTTTGAGATAAAAAAAAAATAAACATGAGACTGTAGGTAGATAGATAGAATTTCAGCTTTCATTTCCTGATATTTACATCTAGATGTGTTAAACAACTTAGAACATAGCACCTTTTGTTTGAACCCACCTATTTTCCAAGTGATCAAAAATATTGGATTATGTGACTGACAGGTGTTTCTTGTTGCCCAGGTGTGCTTAAAAAGTGGGAGGTGCCATGGTCTTAAGTGGTTTAACACATCTTGATGTAAATATCAGGAAATTAAATTCTGATCTGTCATCTCATATTCATTTTTTGATTTCAAACCAAAATATCTTCAGTGTATAGCAAACACAAAAGAATTGGCCTTGCCGTTCCAGTACTTTCGGAGAGGACTAAGTACATATACAGCATGACCGCAACAAAATTTGAATGAATGTTAATTTCTTTAAAGTAAATAACATAGAGAAATAAATCTAAAAATAAATAGCATAAAATTAATATAAAATGTTTTGAATATAAAATATAAAGTATAAAAAATTTACAATAAAGAATAATAATCATCATCATCATCCTTGCCATTATTAAATATTAAATAATTAAATCCTTTAATAATTATATACAATCATTTATTTTTATTTAGATGTAAGTTCAAGGTATGTGTCTTACTGAGTTTTCTGAATTCTGAAAAGGGCAATTTTCTGGAAAGATCTGAATAAGAATGGCAGAGCAAATTAGCGCTATGGTAATTAACCTTTAGGCATGGTGGAGGAAGGGAGCGAATTCTGGAAATTATAGGTCATGAACATGTCAATAACCCTTAATCTTAAACAGCGTAAATGACCCTTTCCTTTCTTTTACAGAAGCCAGAGATTTGTGTGGAGTGTGAGAGAGGATGTGACTGCACAGGTAATGTACACTTGCTGGAGGGAGCGCACGTCTGTAAAGGGGGGTTTAATGGAACAAAGAGAGGATGGACATGTTTACAGTATTTCTTTTTACCCAACAGAGTGAGCCCTCAGGCCAGGTCCTCGGCTCATCCGCTGCAGTCTTTGTGTTATCCTACTCTCAGTGCTCCATATTTCGGCTGTAATCACAGCGTCTCCTCGGTCAGATGGGCTCAGTGCCAGGATATTTGTGTGTGTGCATGTGTGTGTAGATGTGTGTGAATTGTATTAAAAATGTAACACTTGATCAGTCCTCACAGGAAAGAGCCTTTATGCACTTATTTATCAGCCATCACTGTTATCTCAACAAGAACAAATTCACTAAATACCCTCGTTAAGACTAATCACTTCATTAGCTATTTATCTGATGTCATGTAACATGACTCTGAGGCGTATTTTAGAACCTACAGTGGTTTGTAAGTCTTACGCCACCTGTTATGGGTTCATGTGGCCTTCCTTTGAAATCATCGAACCAGCTTTTGGAAATTATGTTGTTACAAGGTAGTCTTTTCCCTAAAGGTACAGTATAGTGAATGCACATGGTTTTATATATAGGCACTCATTATTCTGTTGATTATGACCAGATCCTCCAGACACATTATGTTGCTCAAAACACCAGACGTCGTTGTGATTTTTCTTCCCCAGAGATTTTTTTCTAAATAAAAAATCTCAGTTGTACCCATCGCTACTAAACTTTCTGCTACTAGCTCTTACACCATCTACTGCAGTCTTTCTAAAAAAAAAAAAAAACTTCAATCTTTGATGACAATATCAGATGTATTTGCATGTCCCTTAAGGACCTATAAGTCAAATGTATCACTTGGAGAGTTTGTGATTTCTTTCTATGAATGTCACATCTTGAAAATCCAGTCTTGCGAACTGACAATATCGTTGTTGAAGCAAAACTAGTTTTCAAGACTCCCTGGTATTTTTAACTACTCGATTCTATAAACTATAAAAACAAAAAGTTTGTGTGAAGGTTAGACAAACAAAGATATGAGAAAAACAAAATATCACAGCAATATCATGTATTTATCAAATTCAAGTTACATGTCAAATTTAATAAATGGTTGTGTCAAATAGTTAAAAATACCAGTGTGCTTTGAAAAAATATTTGACAGAGATTTATGAACAGGGGTAAATCTAAAGCCATATCCGGATTTCTGTAAAGCTACTTTGCTTCAACAAAGATATTGTCATTCCACAAGACTGGATTTTCATGATGTGGCATTCTGGAGATTAATGAATCAGATGTGTTTGTTTTTCAGTTGACAAATACATGATATTGCGTATGGATGTCTCAAATCTGTGCTCATCTGTCCTTCTCAGCAAACTTCTTGCAAAGTGGAAATGTTATTGTATTATAATTTATTTGTGATTAAAAAGATGTCTAAAGATGTTTAGTGATTGTACAAACACTTAGGGCACTGCCCATATAAATATGTAGCATACTTTCTTGGCCTAAAACTTGTGTTGTATGCATTACTGTATATAGAAAAATATGGATAGAAAATCCTATACTTACAATTCAAAATAATATGATACGCAAACACTTAAGTAGTTTCTTTCTTTCTTTTTTTTAGCTATTTGCCTTATGACTAGTACCTCATTTTTCTTCCTCTAACCCTGACTCTCTAATTAAACTCTTAAATCAGTGTTCAATCCATTTTGATGTTTTTCCTCCTCTGGTTCAGTCATGTTAATTAGCTTATAAGTTGAATTAATGATTTAGGATGACCTGGATTTTTTTTTTTTTTTAAATCTCATGTCAAACCCAGGTGTTGCATGTGAAGGCTGCTTGGTAAGCCTGTCCTCGGGGACAACTCCAGTCTAACTAGCTGTTCCAGACCTACCAATTCCTTATTAGCTCTCCACCCATGATGCCCCGGGCTCCCCACCCATGACACCTCGGGGCGACCATTCCACAGGCCACCGCTGCAGCTTTAAATAAAGCCTCTTAACTCAGGTGCATTCCGTCAGGGCAAGGCATTGCTCGCCATTCCTCACTTAAAATCTTTTCATCTTTGTTGATGTTCCTGCTTTAATTAGTGTTGAAATACGTCCGTACATATTATCACAAGCATTTACATTGTGAAAGTATGTGGGACAAGTTTCAACTGCACATCTTGTTGAAGTGAATGAACTCCCATCACTGTTACTAATACTATTGGTTATGTTCACTTTAACTGCAGTTGTAATACCGCCCGGACATTCTGCTTTATATGATACACAGTGTTTCAACCCTACATCTGAGTGGATGAGTGGAAAGTTCAGGTATAAAAAGCTCTAATGGTGCCAATAAATGAAAAATTAAGAAGAAATGGCACACCAGAAAGCAGGTTTCTTATCTTACCACTGGATGGCAGTCTTCTCTTATTTATAAACTTAAATTTTTGCGCTCTCTGCTTGTTTTTCAGGCCTCTGTCTGTTCTCAACGTTTGAGACAAAGATTTATACAGTTACATCACAGGTATCACATTTTAAAAGGTTTTATTGTTATTCATTTATTTATTTGTTTGTTTGTTTATTTATTTTTGCTAAATGGGATCAAATTAAATGTCAACAAAAGTGATAATTTTAGCATTATGTTTATTTCTACTGACATTTAGTTCATGTTAGTATGAGTCAGGATGTCATCACCTGCTATCACCTATAGGTTTTTAAAACCCGTTAGACAAATAAGGAATAAAACTAGACATGAAACTGTTACCACCACAAAGTTTTTTTAATTGGTCGCACTAAATGAGCTGTTACTATAGAAACGATAATCTGTTAGAATGAATGCACTAACATAAACCTGTGACATGCCTTGAAACAGCGGCCTGATGCAAAGTTTCTGCTACCACCCTCAAGTGGATTATTTTTACTATTCCTCTTATATCACAGCAGTTTGCCAATTTATTAATGAACGACACATCGTCCATTTTAACCATTTATAGCCATGTTTAATGTTGTGGAACGTTCACGAGAGAAGTCAGTTCCTGCTAGTCAAGTTAGTGATTCCCTCAACCAGCCTCTCTTTTTTTCTGTCTTAAAGTATAATAAGACAAAAAAACACATCTTTTCAAACCTCAAATTGCAAAGTCCTCTCTCCTGAAGAATTTCACCTGACTGTTATAAATCATTGACAGTGGAGTCTCCTTCCATAAACATTAAATAAACGTCTCGTTACAGTAAGCATCACCATATCAACGATTACACATTTTTCTTTGTTGAATAAAAACAAATTTTTTTAATGCTTGTTGTTAGCCTTAGATTATGTAGCTTGTCTGCAATACAAATCCCCTTGAATGAGGTGTTACTATAGAAACAATAACATATCAGAACAAGTGCATTAATATAAACCTGTGATTTGAATTACAGTGGGATCTACTGTCAGATCTGCTGTTGCAGAAAATTATTAGGGTCCAGAAGCCTACACTGAGTACATTGGTTTTGTTTGATAAGTTGTGAAAAAACTAATAGAATTGTGTTGTATAATAAAAAGAAATTCAGTTTAGTCATTCAGTCATTAATATAATTGATTAAAAATGAAGTAGTGTCACCGAGGCATAGAGAACCATATTCGCTGAGTTGGTTTCAGGTTTTAGTCGTTAAAAGAGACGACAGTTAACGCCTGTAGGTGCATTTGAACTGATGTGACATTAAGCATTTTTAAAAGAACAAGGAAATCAGTGTGCAAATATGATATTTATATTGATGATATTGATATAATTAGTGCAAATGCTTAAAAAATATTGTATAGATCAAAATAATAAGTGTCTATGCTTATATGAATACATTAATAATAACCATTTAAAGTCTTACTATCCTTGTGAGGACTTTCCACTGACATATTTATTAATGCATAAATCTAGACATAAATCTAATCCTGACTTTAACCTCAGTAACCCAAATGAAACCTTTCGGCTTGTTTTTTTTTGTTTTTTTTGCAGCTTTTGTGAAAAAGCAGTTTTCCTCATAGGAGCCAGCCAAATGTCCCCACAAGATCAAAACTGTCAGATATTCCTATCCTTGTGGGGACATTTGATAGCCACCAAGAGGTAAAAGCATGCCCACACGCACACACACACACACAAGGCTTGCTTCTCTGCCAGTTGTTTCACACGTAAAGCGGGCAGTTTATATTTCTTGTGGTGAGCATTCGCCTCGGTTGACATCTGCTATATTATCCAAAACCTTATCACCACCATGTTATGTGAGATGTTGATGATCTCTCATTGCACGGTTAGACGTTTGAAATGAAGTCCCGATTTGTCACAATAGAGGGTGTAGCATCCCAGATCACAGAGAACCGTCAAATGTCACACCGAGTGGCACATTTCACCCGCTCTCCTGTTCTTTAAGTTGTATTTGGATCTCTGGGAGCTGTGACACTTTGTGCGTCCTTCCCAGGAGAGCTGTACTTTTACACTGAATTCTCTTTCTCTTTTTGTGTATCTTGTCTCCTCTTATTCTTCCACTCTTATTAAGACATAGTTTTTGTTCAGCATCTCGATTTTCATTTTTTTTCCTATTCTGTTGTTTTACTCAAAAGAATTAGCGTGGGAATTATGTGCATGTCAAAACATTCACGATCTTGGAAAGCACCCAGCAGTAAATTTGACTTTTTCTCATGAAAATAATACAAATATGAAAGAAAAATACGTCAGAGAAGCATGAAGCAATGTTCTCCCCGTGTCCACATGGGTTTCCTCCAAGTTCTCAGGTTTCGTCCCATCTTCCAAAAACATGCCGCTAGGTGAACTGGCAGCTCTAACTTCCCCAAGGTGTAAATGAGTGTGTGAATGTGTGTGTGCCCTGCGTTTGATATACCTGCCTCGTTTCCAGTGTTCCCAGCATACGCTCTGGATCCACCACAACCCTGACCGAGATAAAGCAGTTACCAAAGATAAAACACACAGTCAGTGTAGTAAACTGCTATTGCGAGGCTGCAGGCCTCACTTTCACATAAATGAAGGAAAGTGTCATTTGCTGGGATTACAAAGGCATTAAATATCTTTTGAACTTTAGATATTTTAGTGCTGGAGGCATTCATTTATGTAACATTATTTGGATTCATGCTCAGCTGCCAGCTTCCCTCCTTGAGCTCATGCCATTTTTAACAAATGTGAGTCATTAGCTGTGTCTGAAAGTGCTGCCTCACTCATTAGTTCACTGTTTACTATATATTCTCTTCTACATACAGAGAGAGAGACAGCAGACTGAATTCAGAAAACACTGTGACTAGTGAGTGGTCTGCAAACACATCATCATGACATATCGCTACACAGGCCAACAGGTCAAACATTACCAGTTACCTAACAACCTGACCCTGCAAAATAGTATTAAAAGCATTTTCTGTATTAAACACACTAATCCGTAACCTGCAGGCTTTAGTGGTCATTAAACAACATTTTCCATTTACATTTGTTTACATTTTTAGATAAAAGGTTATCTGCTGTGGTGTTCCAACCAGCGTTGGGTCCCTGGTTACATCCTGAGCTCAAGTCATTGTCTGTGTAGAGTTCTGCATGTTCTCCCTGTGGCTCCTCTCGGGTTTCCTCAGGGTTCTCCAGTATCCTCCTACTTCCCAAAAAGATGCCGGAAGACAGATTGGTTACTCTAATTTGCCCCTAGGTGTTAAGGAGTGTGTAAGGGTGTGTGCACATCCTATGCAGGATGTATACCAGCCTCATGCCCAGCATTTCTGGGATCCACGTGACCTTAGCAAGATAATGCAGTTACTGAAGATGAATGAATGTTCCTGGCAATGAAAATCCAAACTAAAAGAAATCCTTATGCGTTGTGTTACTTTGTGTGCAAGTAGCATCTATCAGTTGTATGCTGGAATTACGGAGCATTATGGGTAATAATATCATATATTGGGTGGTGCACACTGTACAAAAGTAAATCATCTTCTCATTTAATTTTTTTTTAATCTGATACAATATTACAATAGCACTTCTTAGTTTTGCAGAAAACTTTTTTGCAGAACACCAACTTCATTTCTTTATTTAAAACTTTGTAAACTTAGCAAAATAATAATTTCTTTACCCAACAATATAATAGTCATATGACAATTTTTAGAATGTTCATTTTATAGAGAAACAAGACTAAAGAGCAACTTCAACAACAATTTGTTAAAAAAGATAATAACAAAATCTGGTTTTTTAAGTAAAAAAAAAAAAAATGAATGTGTAAATATGTTCTAATAAACCCACAACACAATTACACAGTTAAACAACAAAAATGCTGCATTGTACGAAGAACCTAAAATGAACAACAACAGAACATTAACATGTGAGGAGTGTCTTGGTGTTTGAAGTTCGTTGAAAACTACGTGCAGATTTGATGGCTTTTCTTAGCTATCTAACTAGCTTGTACTAGCTAGGTCTAATTAGCTGGTGTTAGAAAAGAAGTTTTCTGCATGTCTCTTGTCAAGAATGAATAATAAAATTATTTTACAACTATACATTTAACTTAGAAGATTAATCAGCCAAAATTCTCTGGCTGGTGAAGGCTGACAGATTGTGTAGGCTACAGTTGTGTCTTCTTTTATGCAAAAAAAAAACAACATGCGCATAATGCTTTATTCTCACAACAAACTAATCTTTGTTCACAGAATTCAACATCACATTTAATTCCAAACGGAAGTTCCAAGGAAAATGTGTCAGACCTAAATTTTGGCATATTTTTACAACAGATTTGGCAAACTAATGCTTAGTTGAAGTTTTTACAGTGGGCACCTCAGTAGTTGCCACTTCACACGTCCAGGATTTCTTTCTGGATTGATCCTGACCTCAGGTTACCATCAGTGCAATGTTTCGCATGCTCTTCCTGTGTCCGTGTAGGTTTCCTCTAGGTTCTCTGGTTTCCCCCCAAAGAATGCGAGTAGGTGGACTGGCTAAGATAAATTGCCCTAAGGGGTATATGTTTGTGTGTGTGTGTGTGTGTGTGGTGCCTCGCGATGGACTGGCGTCCTATCTAGGGTGTATTCGCACCTCATGCCCAGTGTTCCCTGGATAGGCTCTGGATCTACCGCAGCCCTGACCAGGATAAAGCAGTTACTGAGAGCGAGTATCGTGAATTATATTTTGGTTTTTTTTTCACTGGGAATTCAGACAAAACTACAAAATGACTGCAGCCCAAATAGTGTGCTATATGGTGAATAAAGGATGTATTGAGACACTGCCTCAAAACATTAGGAGCCATACTGTCAGACAGTCTGGTTTTCAGTAGCTGCAGAACTGCTGCATTATTTGCTTAAGTTTTCATATTAATGTCCTGAGAGTGAGCGTGCTCTGCTCCAGATGGGAAAATTTGCTTACTTTGTGTCTGTGACAATTTTTACTTTGTCTGCTTTGGGAAATGCAAAAGCCACAAGCTTAGTTGTCTCTTCAGGTAGTGTCAGAGCTTCAAATGCCGCCCTTATCTCAGAGGTTTTTTTTTTTTTCGGTCAGGATTATGAGAGTGAACTCTATAGTTTTATTATGATTGTCATTTATAATGATCTCTGGTGATTAAACCCAGTTTGTGTGTTTTTTATGTGGTTTTATGATTATAAATATGTACATACGCATATCAATGTCATGGAAGAATGTCTTTGACATCTTTACATGCACAAGTTCAAAGTGTTTGTGTTACTGAAACTGGGGCATCAAACCTGGAAGTGCAGCTTTACTATTTTCTTGACTTTGTACTACATAGTTGTCCTCTGACGATTCCAGGCCTTTTACCTTGATTGCCACCTATCGCTTGCGCACTCACACAAACATGCGCTCCACCACGGTTTGGTGCCGTAGGCTTTAAGAGCCTTGTTTAATACACACCCTGTATTTTTTTATTATTTTTTTTTTCATTCTCCTCCTCTGCCTGCTGTATTTGCAGGCAGCTTTAGTGCCAGACGCCCTGAGGCAGCAGTAGCGCCAGTGAGTCTTCCCACCTCTGTTTTTGTGGTGGGAGATGACATGTCGAAGCTTTGAAGGGCAGGAGAAGGAGGGAAGGGAGCGAGGGAGGGAGGGAGGGAGTGAACACATCACTCTGCAAGAGCACTGAAATGTCATGTGGCCTGCAGTCCGCCCAACGTTCTCTCACTGTCTATGTGGGCCGGCAGAAATGGAGACAGGAAGCACAATCAGACTACACACACACACACACACACACACATGTACACACACACTCTTTTTTTTATGAAACACTCAAAAATGCTCAATCCCTTCTCTTACTTGCATTCTCAGAGCTTCACGTATTCCGTTGAACTTGAGCAACACATCAGCTCGGCTTTCTGGTGATTACAGTCAGCCTAAAGCTATGTGCTTCACCACACCTAAGTTATGGCGCGACACTTCAAAGATCTTTTAAAAAACTCTCTGGAATGCCGAGGCACTTTAAATACGCCGACAAAACAAGAGACAGCACACTGACAGAGCCAGACAATCCACCCACCCACAGCACCTACACCGAAGTAAATAAAGAAGCCATGACACAAACAAAAAACATTTTAATAAGCACAGTATAATGTGGCGTGTGTCCTTTTGTTGTGGAGGCATGTGTATGTAGGCAGTATGTTTGTCTCTTCGTTGACAATGCAGATGTTTATGTGTATATATTCTACTACAGCTGATTTTGGTCCTGTTTCTCTGGAACCTTAACTGTACTTAATTTTTACCATCTACTATGTTCATAGTATATATTACATATATTCCATTCCTTCTGAACACTATTCTGGCTACACTGCATTGTACAATGAGTATGTTTCATGTATGGAACGCACACCTGCGTGTGTTTGTGAGCTTGTGTGTAAGAGCATGTTACAGTGGTGCCACCGGCGTGTCTCCTCCAGTGTTTACGTCCCCGCCGAGCTTCTGTCTGAAGGGCCCTTCATTTACAGACAGGGAAGATTAGAGAGGAGCCATTCCTTAAACCCTCCTGTGGAGATCAAACAGGACCAGAGCAATGTCTCCCATGCACCATTGCATCTAGGTGAGGGGATTTTTTTTTGTACACCTACCATCACCAACAATATAAACACACACACAATGCTGAAAGGATTTCTACTCGTCGAGTTCCTGCTCTTCACAGCCACGTCGTCCTGTAAAGCGTCTCGCTCAAACAGAAATAAAAGGCCTGTTTGATTAGCTGTGAGTTCTGCCTGATTTGACAGCAAATGATTGCACGACCTCCAGTGAGATTTCTGAGGAGCTGTCATAAGTGGCCAGGTCGTCATGGACTGGTTACGTGCATGTCTTGGCCAAAAGCACAGAGCATTACATTGTGCGTGCAGGGTAGCTTCTTATCCGGCTGAATCATTGGCCCGACTGACCACAGAACCCCAGACTCTGTTGTCTGCACCTGTAATTATTGTGTTCCTGGAGCTTGACGTCATTGCGTTTTAGCTTTATAAAGTGACCTCATGGATCGGAGCAATGCCATACCACACGCAAGCTTCGTGTTCAAGTCACTTCATTGACTCTCTCCACAGCCTGCTGTTTTACTTTTCACATAAACGCCAATACGGCGAAAGATAAAGATCTCAGTTATATCAAATCATTAACTATTATTAATTATGATGTAATGTCTTGTTTCAGCAAGTCTCTAAATCATTTCATAAATACCTCAGTGACAAATGCTTACCTTTTTGAAATACAGCAAACAAACAGATTTTTTTTTGCTTATAGCTAATATTTCATGTTATGTACTGCTCTCAGCTCAACTCAGTGCCGTAACCAGGATTAAAAATTTTACAATGCCGAATTTCACGTGTACTACATGAAATGCTAATTAAACTATGTTATCGGAGATTAATTTCCTTCTTCCAAAAACTGTTCTAACTCCAGTTAGACTGATTCATTTTATTGAACTAAATATTTTGGTATACAGGAAAAGTTATTTATTAATTTCTGAATTATATTACGTAACAATGTTATGCCATCAATACAACAGTTAATAATGAACATTGGCATTATTATGTCATTAATGAGTAATGTTACACAATACAACTGACTTTAAGGAACTAACATTAAGAATTTATTTATAGGAACCTGATTTGGTTATGTTACAAGTCTAAAAACAAAGAAATTTAGGTTTTCATTTTACAAACCACGAAGTGCCCTCATAAACACACATTTACAGTATATCATATGTTCTCTCATTTTCACATATTTATATCATAGCTATGTCTGGTGTTAACTTATAATATAAACTTCTCAACAAGAAGTTAAAGTCAAGAAGGTGAGGTCAGGTGAGAATCAGTCATCACTGCTGATTGAGTAGTCCTGGAATGCTTTTCTGCATAGTAGGCTACATTGTGCCACTGAAATATCAGGGTTAGCATTAGCATTTCATACTGAATTTGACAACAGCAGATATGGGAGAAATTAAACAACAAAAAAAAAATCCTTCCAAAACAAGCTTGTTAGCTCGCATAGCTAGTTATGGCCTTAGCTCAACTTTATTTATATTGACTTTTTAAGTTATAAAAGATTGATAAATGCTTTATATAATGCAAAACTGTAAATTAATAATGTAAAATCAAGAGACTTAGGAGTATGAGTACAATATAGGGAAGTAAAATGAAAATAAGAGCTACAGGAATAACAAGGAACGATTAAAACATATTAAAATAATTAAGACAAACTGTATATCAATTAAAAGCCAGACTAATTAGATTTGCTTTCATCATTTGAAAAGCATTACATTGCCATTACAGCGCCAGACTCCTGAACATTATATCAATCTAGATTTTTCTCTATGTGTCCTACATTCCTCATTTCCAGTATAACGACTGGCTGTGTGCTCCTTATTTGGTGTGATCCGACAGTATTGCCTGAGCGCTCTGTCATTACAGAGGAGTGAAAGGCGAGTGATTACAGGGTAAATAAACACATTAGGCCCGTCATTGATGGGACAGCCTGTTATTATGCAGCAGAGCATCAGGTGAAATGTCAAGGTGTTCACCGTCTGAGTGCATCACTCAATTTGCCAGATCAGGGACTTCGCGTATTATGGGATAATTGCAGTGCTTGAAATCACTTTAATAGCTGTCTGTATTATCTAATGCATTGTTTTGTTAAGTAGGCCTACTTAGGGTGTTTTGTTTTATTGTCAGTTGGCACTCGGTATATTGTTTTGCTGATTTCTTTAAATGAGGTCACAACTGATTAGAAAAACTTGGGTAAAGTGTCATGAGAAATGCTGAAAATTACCAGTCACACCTTGATGGTCCTTTGAAATATGAGCCGTGGCTTATTTTGTGGCTGCTTCCTGCTTCTTTACTGTCGTAAAGAAATACACAAGATACCAAAAATGTGAACGGCCATATGAACTGCTCTGTGTCCACACCTCCTTGGCACCTCTCCTGGTGCGTATGAATTTTCCATGGCAGCTCTGCCAGCTGCTGAGAGTGCTGTTCCTTGAAGCTGCGGTGTGTGTAGCAGCAAGGTCGAGCATGTGAGCCGAGGCTCTGTGCGGCCTCTCAGCACTGGGCTTAGGATTGCCAACAGACCTGACCAGAGAGGCCTGTGGGAGCAGGCTAAAGAATGAGCTCTGTGTGTGTGTGTGTGAGACTGTTTTTCCTGATATTCTTCCCTCTGTTCTTTTTAAGCTCTTATACTTCCGTCATCTGATATTCTTCCGTCTCTTCTTTTTAAGCTCTTGCACCTAGTAGCCTACAGCATGCCTCTTTTAATTTGTAAACAGAAAATCACAGACATGTTAATCCCACTCAGACTCTTGCATCATTCATAGTCTTGTAAGCCAGATTTCTAGCTATCGCCAGAATGTCTGGTAGGTTTCAACACTGTATGTTGTAAAAAAAAAAAAAAAAAAAAAAAAAAAAAAA
>CM040465.1:6135023-6190251 GCA_022758105.1 Pangasianodon gigas | reverse complement strand
TTTAATGGAGTACACTAGTATGAGTTATGACTTATATGCCAAAAAAAAATGCCAAAAAAGCAGTCTTTTTCTCCCCAATAACACAGCAGATGAGCCATTTGACATATACACTATATGGCCAAAAGTAGGTGGACACCTGACCATCACACCCATATGTGCTTTTTGAACATCACAGGGGCATTGTCATGCTGGAACAGGTTTGGGCCTCTTAGTTCCAGTGAAGGGAAATTATAATGCTAGAGCATACAAAGACATCCTATACAAATTGTGTGCTTCCAAAGTTGTGGCAACAGTTTGGGGAAGGAACACATTTAGGTGTGATGGTCAGGTGGCCACATACTTTTGGCCATTTAGTGTAAATCCGAAATGATTTGCTCTGGTGTTATGCAATCTCTAATATTAACCAACACCACCTGGAAACCCTGCCCACTTCCCTGTCATCTCACATGCTCTCGCACAGCACCATCGCTTTCTGTCATGGTTAATGGAGAATGTTTTCAGTTCATTAATATGCAATAAAATTTATCAGTGCATGTATGATTTAGTTAACATTAGACAAGTATATACTTAACATTGGTTAGCTATATTTGTTAGGGATACCACAGAAAATGTCCAGCTAAAATGGTCCAAAAATGGTCCAGCTTAGTTTTCATGATTGGCGCTGACATCAAGCGGTTCCCGACCGCACAGCTGGTAATATTATTGCATCCTCCCCTACTCTCCTTAAATCTGAAATGGTAGAAATGCTCTGTTCTGGACGATTAAATGGTTTATGGTTAATGGTCATGATTTTCTAAAATAGGAAATCACAAGCAGGGAAAAATCAGTATTGCTCAAGCCTACTACAAACCATTGTTTTCTTATCTCATTTACTTAGCTCAAACAAAAGTTTGTTTCTTGTCAGACCAATAAATGTGGTCCACAGAATTGCATACACACAGGAAGTTTAGATCACCAGTGATATTCTGATGTCTGTAGTTATCTCAGCGTCCGTCAGACAGTCTATGTGGGCGGAGCGTCTGGGACTACCCCATACGTAATGTGTAACTTTCAGGCAGATCTATCATATTTTTTTCTGCAAGGTTCCTGCTCCCCCCATCCCATTGCAATATGGAGGACGTGCTTGTGATTGAGCTGGAGGTGTGCCCAGATGTGGAGCGATTCACACAGGAAGAGAGGGGAATGTGTTTAAATTGGTTCCATACGCTTAGCTGACAGTGAAGTCATTACACTGGGAAACATCTACATGGGTGATCTGTGCACTGAAGCAGAGGATATCATATCTTTAGAGTGAGGTAGCTGGGATGATATGATTTATTATGACTGTAGTAAATTTTCAAAAATGATTTGCTATAAATTTTTAAGGACAAAATAGTTCTTATTTGTCATGTACAGCATAGAGTATTGTAACATTATTTATACAGTCAGCATGACTCTTTACCCACATGGAATTTACACTAGTATGGTTCACTCTTAGCCTTGCCAATAATAAATAATAAAGCCTTTCTCATCTGTCCTTGTCCATGTTGCTGGTGAGAATATACGCCCTGGGGTCTGCAAGTCTGGGACGCCAAGCGCAAAACCACGAAGATATATAAATAAATATGAATAAACGAGCTGGATTTGCCTCCGGTGCCTTTGTCTGTCCAGTATACTCAACTCCTTGGCTTGCAGCAGAGCATCTACATTTGGTTTGGCTTTTCTTGCCTGTGAAAACCACAGGAAAAGGAAATGCAGAGCTCTCAGAAGACTCGAGAAATTGACATAACAAAATGGAACAGTGTAGACTTAAAACTAACAAAAAATCCTGGAACCAGAGGTTGTTTATACCTTCTGACACTTCAGCCCTGTATTTTTAATCCCAAAGAATTCTTGCCTTGACAGTTTCTTCATGTGGCATGCATTAATTCTTTTCTCATGTACACTCCATTTACTTCCATTTATCCCATATTTAGTACTTTTTGTTGTTAAGTTATAAAAGTTGAGCAGTGTGTAACACTTAATGAAGCCGCTGAGAGGAGTGGTGAAAGGTCTTCATGATTACAACATGGGTTCAGTTGCCATAACTTACCACTACTAGACACTGTGGTGAATTTTGTCTCGCTTATAAACATGGTGACAGAGAGTCTGCCTTGGCTGTGGTAGCCCCATCAAGTCTCCAGGGCAAGAGTGAGGTTTAGCTGGAGGACTCTCCATTCGGTCAGTGCTGTTGACTCCTTGAAGTGCGCCGGGAGAAGCTGCTGCGGTCTGTCATGGCGACTAGAGGCTTGCAGCACAGCACTTCCATCCCCTGCACTGACCTCAGAAAAGGAAATCTGGGCTGGAGAAATGGAAGGGTTGCTCCTGATCTATTTACAGAGCCTTGTGCATGTCCAGTGCCACCCACGAGTATGCGCAGTGTACACACTGATGATGTGTGTGTATGTGAATATGCACTAGTTGTTTCTTTGGAGTGTACCTTAGATTTGATTGAGCTATGATGTTATGAGCTGATAGGCTATGATGCCTGTTTTGTTTCATTCTGTAGATGTATGTAATAGCCTAAAATGTTTCAAATGGGTATTTCGTTTTAATTCATTGAAATTCTTTCACATGCTGTCACCACTTGTCTCAAGTCACTCTGTAAGAGCCATCATACCTTCCAACCAAGCTGCTATACAGTTTCCTCCATTTATAAAAGTGCACATGCTTCGACAACAGCAAAACCCATAAGCCAGTCTCGACAAATAACCATAAAACATAAATCAGCATCTAGCTTCTTTCTGATGCCAGATTTTTAGTGTGCATACCTTTTGCTTAGATTTGGTGGTTAGGATTTTCCTTTCCGTGCCTACATAAACAGTCGTTAGTTGCTGCTGTTGATAGATATGTGTAAGGGGAGATCATGGAGAGAAATATAAGGGCTGCGTCGGCAGAGTATATTCAGACCTCAGCAAGGGAGTCTGTACTGTCGGAAACTTTGGTTTAAATGAGATCATGGGCATCTCTGTTTCAGCAGACATCAGTGGTTTTTCACCTACAGCTCAAAGCTACCCATTTGTAGCCTTTGATGCAGTCTTAAAATTTTGTAGACCTCTTTGAACTGACACTATATATATATATATACACACACACACACACACTCAGTCCTCTCCAAAAATATTGGAACAGCAAGGCCAACTTTTTTTGTTTTTGCTATACATTGAAGACGTTTGAGATCAAAAGATAAATATGAAACAAAAGATCAGAATTTCAGCTTTCATTTCCATCTAGATGTGTTAAACAACTTAGAACATAGCAGCTTTTGTTTGAACTCACCCAATTTCTAAGTGATCAAAAATATTGGAACATGTGACTGACAGATGTTTCTTGTTGCCCAGGTGTGCCCTGTTAGATTGATTGTCTAAACAATTAATAGCTCTGAATGTCTACTCTTGGTCAGAATTTTGGGTTTCACCTGTGAAGACTGCATTTTTTTTGTTAAAAAGGATAAACCAACATGAAGACGAGAGAGCTGACTGTGGCCAGCCATTTTGAAGCTGAGAAAAGAGGGAAAATCTATCAGAACCATTGCAAAAGCATTGGGCATAACCAATACAACAATTTGGAATGTCCTGGAAAAGAAAGAAACCACTGGTGTACTAACAGCCAGACATCGAACAGGTTGGCCAAGGAAAACAACAGCAGTTGGTGACAGAAACATTGTGAGAGCTGTGAAGAAAAACCCAAAAACAACCAACAACCTCCACAGGGCAGGAGTGAAGGTATCAAAATCCACCGTTTGAAAAAGACTTCCAGAGCAGAAATATAGATAAAACAAGATGCAAACCACTCATCAGCAGTAAGAATCAGAAGGGCAGACTGGAATTCGCAAAATAATACAGAGATGAGCCTCAAAAGTTTCGGAACCAAGATTAACTTCTATCAAAATGATGGAAAGGCTAAAGTGTGGAGAAAGAAAGGGTCTACTCATGATCCAAAACATACAAGCTCATCGGTCCAGCATGGTGGAGGTAGTGTCATGGCTTGGGCTTGCATGGCTGCTTCTGGAATGGGCTCACTGATCTTTATGATATAAGAATGGGCTCACTGATCTTGATGATATAACTCATAATGGTAGCAGCAGAATGAATTGAACGAATGAAAAATGCAATCAATCTAATTGGGAGGAGCTTCATCATGCAGCAAGACAATGACCTTAAACACACTGCCAACACAACAAAGGGCTTCGTCAGGGGGAAAAAAGTAGAAGGTTTTAGACTGCCCAAGTCAATCACCAGACCTTAATCTAATTGAGAATGCAATTCACCAGGTACAAACCTGGAAAAGCTTCACAAAAGAAGAATGCAACAGTTTGGTGATGTCAGTTGCTTGAGAGCACAGTTATTGCAACAAGGGACATGCAACCAAATATTAAGTGTTATTTACTTTAAGAATATCTGTTCCAATACTTTTGCTCACCAAAAAATTGGGTAGTCTGCCATCAAGGGTGCCAAAGGTTCTAAATTGTTCAGCACATCTAGATGTAAATATCAGTAAAATAAATAAAAGCTGAAATTCTAATGTATCGTCTCATATTCATCTTTTGATCTCAAACCCAAATGTCTTCAGTGTATAGCAAAAACAATAGGATTGGCCTTGCCGTTCCAGTAGTTTCAGAGGGTGCTGCATTTACTTCTTATACAATATAATTATAAATAAATGTATACAGCAATTCATGTTGTAAATAATGGCTGTTAGCAGTGAGTCTCATCACATCTACTGATTGTCAGTTCTTCACAGTTTTAAATTAATTTATTCTAGAACTGTTGATGCACCACAGATGAGTGATGAAATGTGTTCAGGATTATAACACAAGTGTGGTGGCATTGTCTTACCATTCGTAGACATTTCGAAACGACCTTGATGATTAAAAACTTTTATAGACACATTCACCAGTCAAGCTTGGCATAGTGTGGATTCTAATAAAAATAAAGTACCTGACTTTTAGCACAAATCAAATTTCCTTCATGTTCTGGCAAAGTGGCGGTAACAGTTTTTCAGCAGGATTGAGTAACTTGCTAATTAACTGTTATTTCATCCTGATGAGCTTGATCAACCACAGAGATCTGCGGAGTTGGCAGTGAAAGTTTTCAACCACTTGAACCCCTTAATGTGAAATAGCTTGAACATTGCCACAGCCATTATGTAGTTAGAGAGCATAGTAAAACATGCACAATATACAGTTTATGTCATTGCAGTATTAATAACTGCTGTACCACATGCAACAATATTTCATTAAAATTATTGCCCAGTTTATCTGAAGAGATTTTGTTATTATGCTACCTTGCTGATGTAGACACTAATGTTCTAGATATTAAAAAATATGTATAAAAACAATCTAATTTGTGCTGTAATGTTGCATTGAGGCAACTTTTGCTTCTGAAAACATGATACAGTTTTGGGTCATTTAATCCAAATAACATGCCATCATTACTCAATATGTTAAACAGACAATATTGAACTGCACAATGCATTCATTTTGTTTCCTTTGTTTCCAAATTTTTGAGGAAGAAATACTTCTAATGTATTAATAATATTTTTGAGAAGATTGATTGCTGAATGGAATCACTGTTTAGTTTGTTAATTTAATTGAATTGTTCATAATTTTATAAAGCAATGAGTCATGAATCAAATTGATTTGCTGTCCAACCAAAGGTTCACACATGTTGTATTTTCTAATATCCTACGATGCTGGGCTACCATTTTTCTCACTTTCTTACTGTCCACTAAATGCCACTCACTCACTCACTGGTGTGTTCTCACAGAGTAAGCCATGCTAAGTATAAGTGAGCAAACATTGCCTCCTGTATAAATGAAACAGGGAAAACCACCCAAGAGGACCTCCAAGAACTCCTGTATGCATTTTGGTTGGGGATTATTAGGTTCAGGTTATTTTAGGAAGCTCCGCTTAAAAGGAAATTACAGCGGCAGTAAAAAGGAAGGAGAAAAAAGGAAAGGCCACTCATCCAGTGTATAATTTTCCTGTTTCTTTTTCTGAGGATAAGGTATTCCTCGAGAAGTCTTTTAGATTTACGAAGCACACTGGATAAACACACTGGGCCTTCATTAGGCAGTGGAGATAGTGAAAGGAGTTGTGTAAAACTTAAAGATATTTTATCTTTAAATCTGTTGGTACTAGACTTATCCAATGACAAAATTACCAAATTGGCTGTTAAATTTCTGTCTCTTCATAGTGACATTTTAGAGATTCTGTTATGCTAGGCTGTGCATGATGTGATCTTCTGTTACAGGACACCAGCAGGGCCACAAAAGACACTTTGAGCTTTCAATGAGAGACCTTTCTGTGCATATGGTTTTATGGCTTTGAAGTTCTCAGTATCATCAGATACTGTACTGCTTATTTAACTTCAATTATGGCTCTTAGTGAATGTGAGATTTACCTGGCATCTCTTTCACTAAAGAGCAATGAGGCACCCGTTCATTAAAAAGAAGGTAGCTGTGCTTTTGAATCTCAGAAATGCACAATTTAATCCTTTGATCTGTGATTGCTATAGTCTGGTCCATCAGCCCTACATGTTAAATGCATATGGGATGAATAGGCCTAAAATTCACACAGTGGTGTAGATTTCTCTTTAGTCAAATAGTGCTACTGCTATTCATGATAATCTGTGTCTGTTGTGTCTTTTATATATATATGTTATGTATGATTTCTTTTTATATAGACTCTTCATCTTAGTCACTGGTGGGATCCATATTGTGTAAGGAATAAAACACGACGGGATGTTCTTTTATAAGAAAATAATCAACAATGGTGTGGTGTGATGTGGCACAACATGAAGTGTACTTACTCTTACATCCTGAAATGTTTTATACCACTTATACCACAGCAAATTGCAAGCAATTGCAATTTTTAATTCATTAATAAATGGCATGTTGCACTTTTTATCCACTGGTAATTATATTTAATGTTATGGAATATCCATGATTTATGTAATGGAATATCCAAGATCCAGGTTATTACCTGTTATCACTTAGGTTATAGCAGCTATAAAGAGTTATTCCCTCACAAGTCCTTATTTCTCTCTTGAAGTCAATAAGATGAAAAAACGCAGCTTGTCATATTACCAAGGAACCAGAAAGAATAAACTCATCTGTCCTGAAGACTTTACCATGGAGGAAAACTTACTCTTACAAAGTGATGGCACTGGAGGCTCATTTCATTAATATAACCTTTTAAATATCTGCTTTTTATTAGGCTTAGATTTCATAGATCGTCTGCCATACAAGGCTCTGTGAATGAGGTGTTACTATAGAAACTATAAGATATTAGGACGAGTGCATTAATATAGACCTGTGATTTGACTTGCAGCCGGATCTACTGTCAGAGCTGCTGATATAGAAAATTAAGCGCCTTCCGATTTGAGAATTCAATAACGCTGTGGTAATATCTGTCTCTTTTCCGTTTGACATGTATGTATATCAGCTGCTTTCCTTCAGTAAGAAAAATACTCTCTCTCTCTCTCACTCTCTCTCTCTCTCTCTCTCTCTCTCTCTCTCTTGGCTTTATGCCTCTGTAATAAAGTTTTCCTCCAACAAATTTTTAGTAGATCCTAAAACCACACTGAACCTTTTCTTGCCCTGTCTCACCACATTCACTTTAAAGTCCCTGCTAGCTTGTATGTAAATTTTACACTGCATAATATTCATATTAAGCAGTACATGTCTCTTTCCTCTGCACTTTTTAACAGTGAGAGAGGAGGGAGTGGAGGGGGGAGTAGTGTGTTGTGCTGTAATTATGGGTCCTGCACTGCAGCTAAACTGGCCTGGGCGGGATCTGGAGCCAGCAGGTCTGGCATAGGGAGGTCTGGCCACAGACCCCAGCGGTGACGGCACAGAGTCTGGGACGAGTCGCAACACCAGCCCCGGGTTTGGAGCATTCCACACATAGAACCCTCCTCCTCCTCCTCTTCCTGGTTTTTAGCTTCCCATCCTACTTCTTTCCAGATCCCAAACAGACTAGAACAAGGATCTCATCTGGCTGTGTGTTACTGCTGCATAGCACAAATGAGTCTAAATTACCCAATTCTAATAATTACAGTTATAATTGTAATGATATTTCTATATGTGTACGGTGGACATTTCTATATGTACGTATCTACACATTTCTATATGCATTTTGATACTTTGTGATGTTTTCATTTAATTTGGCTTGCTCAGTAGGGATTAATTCATAAATTTAAAATTTATATCCAGAATTTATATATTTCTGTAAAGCTGCTTTGTGACAATGTCCGTTGTTAAAAGTGCTATACAAATAAAATTTAATTGCATTGAATTGATGTTTGCATTTGTGGCTATACACGGGATATACACATTAGTAAACAGTAAAACAGTAAAACTTTACAGTAATTACACTGAAACACTGCAAAACTAGACACCAGTCAGCTGCAAGTTTCTGTACTGGCAGTCAATAGGTAGATCTTATCTGTGTGTGTGTGTGTGTGTGTTTGTGTGTTAAAGCATAAAGGCAGGTGTTTGTGCTATAGCAACCACAGGCACGCTGATATTCAACATGACAGGCTTCTTGCTTTGATCCATATTTTTGTCAACAGGTTGGTGTGTGCACAGCAATGGTGTACATCTAAGGAAAGTAATGTACAAAATGTCAAAGACGTTACTTAAGACTGTTCGCTCATATGTGTATGTTTCCTGGAAAGAGTGCTGTCATTGAATGTCATGGCATTTTCTCGCAGTGGTGACTAATCACGATTCTCATACAATCTACTGTTGGAGGCTTTGACATTACAGTACAGTACAAAGACTTGACCATAATGTTTTATTGTTTAAGTGTAGAGGAGGTAATGTTCCATGATTCGCTTTATGTTTGCATAGTTTTAACATTGCGCATAGCAGCAGCAGAAGCTCATGACCATAGATTTTGGTGGGCAGGACAACAATAAAAAGGACGTAGTCACAAACGAAGTTATTCTGAGAGGCTATCACACTTGACTTATGCTATAGTGAATTCTCACGGTAGTGAGTAATCTCATAATGGGCTGTTGAGAGACAATATACGCAGTCTAGCAGCATGTTTTGACCGACTTTAGACATTGAGAAAAGGAGACACATTTTTCTTCTTTTTCTCAATCTTTGTGCAGGAAACAAGGTCATCAAGGTCAACATCCTTCGTAAACACTCCATAAAAAATCCCCTTTGCCTTTTATAATGTTTGCAAAATATTGTACAATAGAAATGATTCTGTACATCAGACACACTGTCTGCACTTACACTTTGCCTTTGTTTGCAGAAATTTATTAGATTTAATTCCAATTATTTTCTGTAAAACAAGGAGGCTGCTAATATTTTTAATTAGTCCAAAATACAACCCTGGCAACCCTGTCATTAACTGTCCTCTGTGCTGCTCCTCCAATGAAAATAATCATAGAGTAAGCATGGGCCGCTATTAGCTCCTGTTGCAGTTCCTGTTTTTGACCACTAGATGTAATAATAACTCAGTGCAGCTAAATGGGGACATCAGCATGCTGCCTCAGATTGCTCAATGATTGCACAATCATCTAGAAAGGCAAGCAAATCGATGGAACGTCAGCTTTTATTAACAAAGATGTTTTTTAAATCGTTTGGTCACTCAAAAGAGGTAATTAGTATTTCAGTTGAATTTAAAATGTAATAAAACTATTTTATACATTCTTTAACCTTCTGTGTCTAGTAGTCCCATATAACTCTGATAACTGATATCGGAGCATTGTTTAAGAATGGAAATGCCCATTTGTAAGCATGAAGTCACAGTGTTAAGAGATTTACAGTAGTGGTGTGGAAATACTGTATATTGTCTGTCTATTATCCTGAGCTAAACACAATAGTTGAGTCCATCACATTCGTAGAGGCAGAGCTCAGGATGCTGTAGGTGCAGGGCTCTGAGAATAACCTGGAATAGGCAACAAAAAAAAAGCCCTTGTTTCTTTTTTCACAGCAGCCTTTATTTTCACAGGAATAGGAGAAATGGATATTTATATCACAGTCTATGTGCTGTGGCTATCCACAATTACAGACTGTGCATCCCCAGACCCAGAGGGAGGGATGGAGGGAGCTATAGCTGGAAGGAGGCAGGGCTAGGATGGGATAGCTAGATAGAGATAGCTACTTGAAGTTTCTCTGGGATTAGAGCATGTTTACATGTATTCATTTGGTAGATGCTTTTATCCTGAGCAACTTACAAGCAAATCCTAACCTTGACGGTTAAAGGTCTTGCTCAGGGTTCTAAGTGCAAGGCTGTGCAGTTTTGTCACTAAAACATTCACATTCATTTTTTTTCCATCAAAAGAACCATTTGTTTTATTGATTGGTTCTTGTTTCTCAATCTATGATAAGACAATGGCGGACATTGATGGGATGCTGAGCAATGTCAAAGATCATAAAAAAGTATTGTTGAAATTGCCACCAGGTGCTGCAGTTGCTGTGCTTAAAGATTTTTGGCATGTATTGCCAGTTACGGTTGCTGGCACAGGCTGCGGAAGTGATTGCCAAAAGTGGCAGCACTGGCACATCGTGTTCTGTGCAGACAGTCCTGAAATCATGCAGTGTTTCCATGCACCCATTGTCCTTTCTTATTTAACGATGCTGTTTATTGTTTACCGCCTACCACGCTACACCTGTCATCACCCAAACTCTCCATCAGCATGTGTTCTGATAATATACAGTGCACAAGTGCAAGTCATCAAGTAATTTCTTTAAAATCGAATAGAGGTACAGCATTGTTTCTATTGTTCCTTGTCAGGTCAACTCCAGTATCAACCTCAGTTTCCCAGAATGTACCGTGGCCTACAAACATGGCCACCCTGGACTATACTTTCCAAAGCACACAAACTCAGTCATGCTCACCTCTTCTGATTCCACTGACTTCTGATTCCACTCACCAGTTGCCAATCACAACCAGCACATAAATAGGACTCTCACACACACACACACACACACACACACACACACACACACACTTTGTGTGGTTTTGATCTCACTTTGATTCTTGGTTTTTGGATTTGCCCTGTCTATGTGGTTTGCTGATTGCCTGACTATTGCCTGTTTACTGTTTACGTCTTTGCCTCACTATTTGGAAATTTTTGTCATCTTCATTTCTATTCAATCTACTATTCCTTACAGGTTACTTTGCCACTACCATGGATGCAGCAAGAGAGCATGACTGGCAACATGCTTTAGCAGCACAAGGCCAACTGGAGGGAGAACACCGGCAATGCTTAACAGATCTGGACACTAAGGTGAATTTGATATCCCAGGCACTCGCCACCACTGCAACACCATGCACACTTAGGCCGGCAGCTAGCACATTTATGCCCAGGCCAGACAAGTATGCAGGTGACGCCTCCCAGTGTAAAGGCTTTTTATTGCAATGCTGTGTGTATTTCGCCAACCACAAGGGGTTTTTGGAGCAGCAGAAGATCGTGCATTTCCTCTGCCTCTTCACGGGCAAAGCGCTAAAATGGGCCATGGCCGTGTGATTTCAGGGAGGAGAATGGCCAGTTCATAGAGTTGTTCAAATTTGTCTTTGACCACTTACCTGGGGGGAAGGAGTTCAGAGAACAGCTGCTCACCATGTCCCAAGGTCCCAGAAGGGTGGCTGAGTATGCACTTGAGTTCTGCACTCTCGCTGCAGCTAGTGGATGGAACAACCCGGCCCTCAAAGCCACCTAATGTCAGAGCTTGAACCCGAGATCCTGACGGAAATGGCCAGCCGAGATGAAAAACTGACTCTAGACTCCCTAATTGATCTCTCCATATGTTTGGGTCACCTGCTTCACAACTGCTTTACCAACCCTCCAAGGGAAATTGCATCTCCCCGGGGTCAAAGAGCCTATCAGAACCCATGCAACTGGGCTGCATCAGGCTTAGCAGGGGAGAACAGGAAAAACAACTCAAGTGTTTCTACTGTGGCAAGAGTGACCACTTCATCAGACAGTGTCCCCTCCGTGCCAAGCCCTCAGCTAAGCCAAGTCCAGTGGTGAGCAGGAACACCTTCTCCTGCTCTGCTAAGGTGAGTCCTTTTCATTCGTTGTCTCACCAATCACTCACTCTTCACATTAAGATACAACACTTACATGTGGTCTCTATTGGCAGTGCTGATTCACTCTGGGTCAGCTGGTAACTTCATCAACCAAGAAACCGTGAACAGACTGAACATCCCCACACAACTACTACAAAAACCTCAATCCACACCATTGAGGGAGAACCCATCGGCAACGGCACCATCATTCTTTGTACCCAGCCCCTCCTCCTACAAGTCACCGCACTGCTTCGGGAACAAATCTCCTTTCTCCTCACGGTCAGTTCAAAGCACCCCAAACCTGGGGTTTCCATGGATGCAGCTACATGATCCACAAATATCCTGGTCCAAGGAAATCACTCGCTGGTTGTCTCACTGCCACAGCCACTGTCTCAAGGCCCCTCAGCTCGTAGTGGCATCGAGCACTGTGGAGAGTCCGGAGGATCATGCACCCTTTAATATCCCCTCAGAATACCAGGATATTCAGGAAGAGTTCAGCAAAACCAAAGCCAGTGGTCTACCCCCCATCGATCCTACAACTGTACTATTGAGCTGCTACCAGGGGCTACCCCTCCCCACAACCGAATTTACCCACTCTCCATAACCGAACAACATGCCATGGAGGAGTACATCTAGGAAGCGTTGCAACAAGGGTACAATCCACATCTTCGGCTTCAGCAGGCTTCTTTCTCGTGGAAAAAAGGGGGTGGTCTCCGACACTCCATCAATTATCATGGACTCAATCAAGTCACAGTCAAGTACCAGTATCCATTACAACAGGTACCTGTAGACCTCAAGCACCTACGTTCAGCCCAAATATTCACCAAGCTTGATCTCCGCAGTGCATATAATCTGGTACACATTTGGCAGGGTAATGAGTGGAAAAAAGGCTTTAGCAGCACTTCTGGCGAATACGAGTATTGCGTCATGCTGTATGGGCTCTCTTGCTCTCTGTTTTCCAGTGCCTCATCAATGATGTCCTGAGAGACATGCTAGGAAGATACGTCATTGCCTACAATGACATTCTGATCTATCCCCCCCTCCCCAGAGACCCATGTACTCCATGTCCGCCAGGTCCTTGAATGCCTTTTCCAGAACCAGTTATTTGTCAAAGGAGTACAATGTGAATTCCACAGACGCAAAATCTCCTTCCCGGGGTATATAATCAGCCCGGCCGGGGTAACCATGGACCAAGCCAAGGTGCCAGCAGTCACTGAGTGGCCCACACCAAAGACCATTAAGGATTTGCAGAGGTTTCTCGACTTTGCAAACTTTTACCGACGCTTCATCCAAGGCTTCATCTGCATTGTGCATCCCCTGATGTCACTCCTCAAAAAGGGAGCTAACACCTAGCATGGAACCAAGCAGCCAAGGAGGCTCTCACCAAGCTCAAAAATGCTAATATTGATATTCTGGTTTTGATCTCACTTTGATTCTTTGTTTTTGGATTTTGGATCCAAATGTGGTTTGCTGATCACCTGACTATTGCCTGTTTACTGTTTACATCTTTGCCTCACGATTTGGATTTGTTTGCCAGCTCTTTAATAAATGCTATCTGCATTTGCATCTGTTTCAGTCTACCATTCCTGACATTCCTCAATTGTGGTGAGGTCTGCAGTGGTGGTATCTGGGTGGTGGATTGGGGATCCAGGATTTTTTTTCATGCGTGGAAGTGTTTTTCATGCATGGACTTGCATATATTTTTTGGGAACCTTCTTTGAGGTATTCATCAAGACATCTGTTAGAGAAGAAACATCTGACCCAGCCGGGCCTTGGAGGCAGAGGAGATATTGTGAGGAGTTGCGTAACCCTTTTGTAACACTTACTTATGACTTACCTGCACTAGATTTTCCCCAATGGCAAAGTTGCCAACATGGCTGTTAAATTTCCATCTCTTTTTTTTTTTACACAATGACATTTTAGAGATTCTGTTATGCTGCAGAATGTTACTGGAGATCTCTTGAGAGTTTTGCGGTTTTGTTGGGGTGCCTAACAGCCCTAGCAGTCAGGGTGGTGTGTTCCCTATTTCTGGCCTCCTGCCTGCCCTCCCTCCCCCTTCTCTAGCAAGTTCCTCCACCTCATCAGCCAAGCACTACTGCAGCCAGGCAAGCATGTAGCTGCCAAGAGGCTGTCGTGCAAAGCAGCAGGAAATACAAGATAGCCTTGTTTACAAGTACCTGATGCAGTGCTGCCTAGACTGGACCAACTAGTGCCTTCAAGTAAGATGTCCTTTATGCATGACAGTACTAGAATTTATAATCCTCTGCCCCAGCAGTCATGTTAATCAGCGATCAGTCTAGGGAGTCAACAATGTGGCATCACTGCCAGTGTAGAGTAATATGTTTTCTGCATGCCAAAGCAAGAGTTAAAAAAAAAAAAAAGGCACAAATCACTGTTCAACACTGAATTTGATATTACAGCTTTTAGTACATTGCACAAATGGACTTGTTGGTGAGAACAGCAGCATGTGCTTATGTTGATTAATGGCTTTCCATACTCTGCCTTTAAACAGTCATGACATGCTGTCCTATGATCAGTGAAGAAACTTGTGATGGTGCACTGACTCACTGAGTTTTCTCTTGCTTGGCTTTTGCAGCGCTAGCATTTTCATGTGACAAATCTTGAGCAGGACGTACTCGCTCACTATAGCATTACAAAATAACCATTTCAAATAGTAAAACTTTCCCAAAAAATTATGTCAGTCTTTGCAAATCAACTTAAACTGAGAGAGCGTCGTATTAGAATAACTGTTTTTGAAGACGATGGTGTGTGTTGATTATTTTATTTATCTTACTGTGTTATTCCTAAAATCCTTTGTACAAGTTGCATTTTGGTGCTGTGCCTTGACTTTTTTTTTTGATGTGACGACAGAGCACGTCTAACCTTTGCCACCTCAGCTTTCTCCATCTTCCTGCTCGCTCTACACATGTAAAATGATCAAATAGTCCCTGCATCCGACACCTGTCCTAGGAATCCACAAGCTCCTTCATCCATCAGCATCTCACCATTTTTTTCTTTTTTCTAGCTATGGCTTTGGCCCAGGCCGGATCAGGCCTCAGGGATTGTTAGGTGAAGGACATGTGGCATTGTTGACGTCGGTTGAGGTGTGTGTGCGTTCTTGTGAGGTGGAGAGGCGGGTGTGTGTGCAAGCCTAGGTTGCGAGGCAGTGCAATCAAACAAGTCTCGGCTTCACTCGGGCGGTTTTTCTGATGTCTGCGGTTTAGACAGGGCGTTGCACGACGTTCACGAAAACTTTGAGGAGAGGAGGGGAACAAAAAAAAACACACACACGAGAAAGAAGAGGGATTTGACATGTGTCAACAGGCTTACCTGTTACCGGCGAGAGATGGCCCTGAAGGCACGCTGGGAGTTTCTCATGAGTATGACGGGAAGAGTGCAGACGACGGACCTGAAAGGAGCACCCGCCTCACCTGAGCCACATTGGCTTACAGCGGCGTCAGCCAGCAACACCTTCACATTGTTCTCCCCCCCTTTTTCTTTTTTTTTTTTGCACGTGTGTGGGCAGCCACTGATGGTGGCTTTCGGCAGATGCCTTGTTTTTCTCATGAGTTTGTGGGTGGTGGTAAAAGAGGCCATGTGAATACACTGCGTTCTATACACATGTCAGAATGGGTACATAAAGAAGTCGGCACCACAAGCTTATCACCCTGACAATGACCTGAACTTATCTGGATTAAGCCTCAGACATATGTATCGCTTTTTGTATTTGAAATAATATTTAAAACCTCAAATATTTAACCGAGTCCATGTTCCAGTGGCTTGGGGTCATACTATGTCGAGGTATTCAGCACGTCCTGTGAATTCATGTATTTTTGCGAGAGAGACAAATTGCTGTTATGTTTATTTCAGCGAATTAATTAGTTGGTTTTTGCATATACAGCACTTGAGTAATTATTATTAGTTATTCCTAACATAGTAAGCAGGACTGCTAAAGTTCTCTAAGACACATGTGAACGATTAAATAGGTTTCCAAATTTGTGATTAACCCAAATCAATCCCATCCCAAATCATATAAAACAGTCCAGGAATGTACAGTTACCACCCAGCTTGTTTTTTCCATCATAACTGCAAATCTGCTTACAGAAAGGTAAAGCTGGGAGGTGGGCTTTTTTCCATGTTGTTGCTTGACACACAACGGCTGGGACTGCTGTCTGCTGTCACAGCTGCACAAGCCAAACAGAGCAGGCGCATGCTGCACATTCCTTCGCTTCACATGGCTTCACTCTTTTTTTTTTTTTTTTTCTGTCATACCTATTTGACAAAAAAAATTTAATAAAAAGATGAGAAATTGTAGAGGGTGTGCAAACAGTTGGGGTGGAGCTTTACTTAGCTTTAGGTTACAGACTGCGTTTACCAATTGTGTCATTTGCCTGACAAAAGCTGTAATTAAGCTGTAATTACTTTGCTGTGAGGTGTCAATAATTTACATTAACCTCTGTTTTCCCTCATGTTCATGAATGTAATGGATGCACCCATTAAGGTAATCCCTGACTAAGGACAGTTGATATGACAATTAAGATAAGGCGGGTGTGAGACCCCAGGTTAGTTTGTCTGCATACATGTTGACATAGAGCAGGTTTTTCCAGAGCTGAGTTGGCAGAGAAATCTACGGTCATGGTAGTTGCTTATACTCTCACTGACAGATTTCTGTCACACTGCAAGTGTAGCTGGGTTAAAAACAAACCTAACTGGCTTGCACATGGCCAGAACACATACTACACTCAACAAATTTTGGTTCATATTTACCAGACATCTGGATCCATTTGACTTATTATTACTCACATAGTGTTTCATGTTAGTAACACTTCATAAAACCAATACACCTGATTACTCTAACAGGTAAACCTTACATTTAGCTCCACTCCTAAATACATTTACATACAAGACAAACATTTTAGGAATGGTGTCATCTGGTTCCTCTAAAGGTTTCTTCCTCGTGTCATCTCAGGGAGTTTTTCTTTGACTTGCTTGCTTTGTGACAATGTCTATTTTTAACAGCACTTGTTAAATTTGAATAAAGAAAAACATTAAAAACCACCACCAACAACAACAACAATAATAATAATAATGTTTCAATATTATTTATTAGTTATTCAAATATTATGTGAAATATTTAAAATATATTTCATTAACTTTTTTTTTCATAACAACATTATTGTATCTTTATGTCAGGAGGTAGAAGCATTATGGGTAACAGCTTCAGGCCAAGTTCTCCTTTGGCATCTGTCAGATGACAATTTCATATATATCAATACCATAACTCTTTTCCAGTCTAATAAATCTGATTCTAATAACCTCTAATAAAACACGCATATGTGGTTCTTACACAAACTGTTGCCACAAAGTTGGAAGCACACAATTGTATAGAATGCCTTTGTATGCTGTAGCATTACAATTTCCCTTCACTGGATCTAAGAGGCCCAAACCTGTTCCAGCATGACAATGCCCCTGTACACAAAGTGAGCTCCATGAAGCCATGATTTGCCAAGTTTGTTGTTGAAGAACTCAAGTGTCCCTGACCTCAACGACACTGAACACCTTAGGGATGCTTGGAACACCGACTTCACCCCAGGCCTCCTCGCCCGAAATCAGTGCCTGACCTCACTAATGCTCTTAAGGCTAAATGAGCACAAATCCTCATAGCCACACTCCAAAACCTAGTGGAAAGCCTTCCCAGAAGAGTGGAGGTTATTATAACAGCAAAGGGGACTAAATCTGGAATGGGATGTTCAACAAGCACATATGGGTATGATGGTCAGGTGTGCACAAACTTTTGACCATATAATGTTCTTTGGTGTAGTTTCTCCATGTGAAAGTAACAAGACATGTGCATCTAACACTATATTCTACTAAAACTCCGACAGTATTTTTGTGTTCATAATATTATCTGCTAATTGTAGTAAGCTAGCTAACATGAGCTAACCAGACAAGATTTCTAAAAGAATGTTTTGGATTTACTATTCCTATTATATCTATATATATTTTTTTACTGTTAACATTAGCCAGATAGTTATGGTTCTAAAATAATATTTAGCCTATATCCATGTATGTCAGTAATCTTAATAAAAATGCTAGCTAGTCTGCTAACAAACCAACAAGTCTGAATGTTGTGTGTAGCTTTTACCTGAGGCAGCTATAAAAAAAAAAAAAAAAACATGAAACTGAATCAAAGAGTCTGCTTGTTGCAGCACTACTTTCAGCTGGCTTATCCAATTAACGTTAAAATTTATTATTCATTAATAATGTGTCTTATGTAGATTTGACCTACATTTATAGGACAGCCAGCCTGGCCTGTTGACCTGTAGCCATTTTTTCATTTTTTATAAAAACAGTGCACAGAATCTCAGGAGCAATGGGTCCATCAGGTGCTTCCTTTTAAAGTGACTATTTTGAAATGGTTATTTGAAGTAAATGCTTTTCACCACAGGTTGGAACAACCCTACAAATGTCTGTCCTCCATTGAGGCAGTTTAGTCAAGAGTTTTGTTTTTTTTTCTTCATTTTATTCGAACAGGTACATTATATTCTTTAGACAGATAACTTTATCCAAAGTTACAAGTGATGCGGAATATGTTGTAAACATTAGGGCAGTGCTCAAGACCCCCAAGATGTCTCAGTGTGCAGTCTTGGGATTTGAACTAACCACCTGCTAGTCACTAGTTCAGACTGTGGAGCTACCACTGCCTCAATGCCTCAATACCAAGGCAAGTGAAGAGCTTTTAATGGCCTGGTTTTTTTTTTGTTTTGTTTTGTTTTTGTTTTTTTTTGCTGCCCTCAGGACATTTGGTCAGTGCTTCAATTCAGTCATCCTGAGATCAGCTGTAATGAAAGTGCCACTTTGTAGGGAGTCAACAATGTGGCATCACTGCCAGTGTAGAGTAATATGTTTTCTGCATGCCAAAGCAAGGCATAGAGTCATTGGTGAATTGGTTCAACATTGTGTTCTACCAGAAAGGTTATTCATTAACCCAGACAATTTGGATTTCCACTTGGCTACTTAGGTATTAACCTTGGATTATTGGCTTCTGTAATGTTATCAAGAAGCTGATCTTTTATTAATGCACTGACATTTATTAATAGATTTACTTGAAAACTGCTTGTTGTTGGGACAAATTCTTCATCCAGATCTCCTACCCAGGTGTGAATTAAAGTTCCCTTGATTTAAGCTTATGACCTCAGTTCACTGCTCTCCCGTAATCATGAGACACTTTGAAAAGGACCAGGCTCTTTGCTGTGATGTCAGAAAGCACGTGATGTGTGAGAATTAGTCACGCACAAGGTGCTGGTGTTCGTTATTGATGGCCAGTTGGATGCTTTGCCACAGCCACGAAAGATTTATGCCCTGCTGTACCTGCACCGTCTAACTTAATTAACGAAATGGAGACAAAGATTGTACAAGGATGCATCACCCTGATTGAGTCCTCTGCGCTGCTTTGTAACACCTGCATTATTTTTCATCATCCTTTAATTATGTCATATGTCCCAAAACATCTTACCTCTAAAGCAGACTAGAAAGAAGACTCAATCTCTGGATAGAAAGATATTCAACCCCACAATTATATTTCAAATATAAACCTAAAACTAGCATCCTTCCCATCCATTTCATTTTAGATTGGCCATCAAATTGTAGCTTCATTGCTATATCATCTAAATGTAAAAACCTGGCATGCCAGTTGAGACACTGAAATTTAGAGGCATCAGATCACTCAATGGTGAGTGGCATTGGACTCCGGTGTTACTGTGAATTATTGAGGGAGATCGCGTTTCCAACACTAAAGCGCCCTTGCACGATGGAAAGAAAGCCAACACCATTTATGCTCACACTTTTTGTGTTTCTGTTTGCACATGCGAGAAGGTTTATGTGAATGTGTTTGTATTTCTTTGTGTACCTCCCCAGTAGTTTTTGCAGTCATTTGCTTTGTTGTATTGTTGCTTCAAGTATATATTGTAACTGCGTATCCATGTTGATATGTATTTTAATACACAGTGTGTATTACACAGTGTGTGTGTAAATATGACTAGTAGACAGGGAGCCTTAGAGTGATACCTATGAATCTGTTTGAATAATTCAGCTCTCGTAACACTGGCGATATAACCGCTCCCATTAAGGCTCCGGTTTCTCCAAGGCACAAATAAACTTTAAGAACCTCGTGTGACCTTACACATGAGTAACCTCATGACATCACCGTTGTTAGCAGCACTGAGCCATTATAGTTTACTATATGCGCTACTGTTAGTGTATTAGGATATGCAATGCAGTGAATAAAAAGTAGACATTTTAAACACCCACACAAATTATATACCTTGAATTAGTCTAAACATAGTCTCAAATCACTTGAGCTGCTATATTAGCATTATTGACTTAATAATTCAGTTACACTAGACCACATCTGATCTTTTCATATACAGTGGAATCCAAAGGTCTAAGACTAGTAGTGAAAAATTAACATTCTTTTTTACATTCTTTGCATAAAATTTTTCATTATAAATTATATTATCAGCAACATCACTTAAGTGAAAAGTAGAATCTTAAAAATATTGACATGAATTTCAGAATTTCTTAGCATTTGGTATGTTCCACTTTTGCTTGACAGCATGCACTCGAGCTGGCATGGACTCCACAAATTTGTGTAAAACCTGATGATCCATGTTAGATCAAATCTAATCATCATTCTCTAAACACATGCTCCAGCAGAAGAGATAAGACTGAAGGAAAATCTGACATTTGTACGAAGACTTTAACACAGTCAATATCACACATTTGCTTCAATTTGAATAGTGACCTATATATAGTGCAGAATACTGAATACTCACAATATTGAACATTTCCTTTGTTTCTCATTTTTTCAAAATTCTAAAACATTCTGCTTATTTCCAGTTTTCTGTTTATTTCCAGTTTTCTAGTGAAAAATAATTCCCAGATTTTCAGTGCGGTCTCAGATTTTTGACCCCACTGTACATTGATTATACTGTATAATAGAATCTGGGTTTCAATATGGTTCGCTTACTTCTTGTTATAATAGCATTTCTATTCTAAATGATTCATTGATGATTCATTGATGACTTTGATCATTCTCTATTCACTAAATGTTGTATTTAACTGTTGCACAATGTTGCACAATTCTTTCTCAAAAACTTTCATCACACCTACCTCTGGCTTCTTAAAATGATTATCAATATGGATATATTTTTAACAGTTGATAGGTTTATTGTTGCTAATTCCTAGTGCAGGTAAGTCCTACCCTCTCTCTACTATAATTTAAATTATACAAGTAGTCTGGGATGCTAACATGCCTGTGTACGGTTTGCAGCCTGTCCATCTTTTGCAACTAGGAGTCACTTGAAATTCAACACCAAGTGTTAGTTCTGCATGTCATCGGTTTCACTGGGCAGTCCACTCGGGGGCGATATTTTCTTGTTTGTTTGTTTTTTCTGATTTGTGAGCAGATTTCTAGCTTTCTTCAGCGTGAAACTTCCTTATAGTGCATTTGAAACCACACCGTTTCGTTTTGAAGTTTCTGTAACTCTCCTGTTTGTCAGCTTGTGATGTAAAGAGAGAATCTGAATATAACAAGCACTGTCCAATGGAAAATCCCATCCCAGTGGATGAGTTTCTCTTGCAGTGAGGTCATCTTACCAGCCTAACCACTACTCACTCACTCACTCACTCACTCCAAAGGCAAGCAGAGGTAGAATTTAGAGTAGAAGAGTGAAAGCAAGAACCACTTGGTGGTAGTGTTGAGTCAGTATCAGTCTGAGAACTGTAAATGCAGTCAAATAGGAGCTGGCGTAATCTGCTGACCCATACAACTGAGTTTGCTGAACATCTTTGATTAGCCATGTTACTACGAACAAGCAACTTTGACCTCAGTTAGATTTCTGATGCAATACATTGCTTTTACATTTTACATTTACATTGTAGCAGTTTCCTGATGCTACCTGATCTGTTTGTCACTCATTTCAGTCCCACACTAGAAATGCAGTGAAACAGTGGCCAACATCACAGCTGGTTTTGCAGTCCATGCCTCACTGGTTCTATTGTTAGTCAGCAGTAAGAGAAGGCATTGTGCATCTCCGTTCAACAAGAAGAGTTGCCTGTCACCGAGCCATTTTCAGTCTTCACTGACTGGGATGAAGGATGGGCCTTGTCAGAAAAATCATCATGAAAGAGATACATGATCAATCAACAGTCTACAAAACCGAGATTCACTGGTGTTGATGTGTTATCAGTGCTTCTTTGAAGGCTGATGAAAAAACAAAACAATGCCTCATGGCAGGACGTGTCATGAATATTGCTCACGTATTCTCTTGCGCTTTACATGCAAAGTGCAAAAACTGTAAAGAAATCGTCACTACATAAATAATAATCCATGTTGTAATGCACATCATCGCTGCTTTTCCTAAAACAGGCACCATGGAGATTGATTAAAGGCAATGTTTTGCATGCTTTAAAGTGATTCTGCGGCCAATTCCCACAGCTCTTGAGGCCAGTTTGCTCCAGAGAATTTGTCTCCTCCTTAAGGGCCTTTTGTTCCACCTGCAAACTGTAAGGGTTAGAGGTCTCCTGCACCTGAGGCCAGTTCCCACAAACAAAAGCCTTCCTCATTTTTGTCTCCAAAGAACCACTTTGCTGTCACATGCGCACAGTGGAGGAACACAATGGCCAATCCTACAGCACCTAAAATGCCATAACAGCTGAGCCCTCAACCTAAGCAGATCACAGGTAAATGAAGGGTGGGGTTGCCCCCTGGTAGACTCATCTCTCACCAATATGCTTGTTCTCACTGACTGAAATTGGTTGTCATTGATTGTCCATGTACTTAAAGAGAATTACATGATTTGGAAGTAATTTTCTGTTCAATTTTGTTTATTTTATCCTAAATTATCATTGGGGTTTTTCAATAAAATGAAACAGAAACAGGGCATGCGTTGCCAGATAATATAAACTCTTCCAATATTTGATATTTCTTTGGCTTGCTGACACTAATCTGTGTTTTTTCCTTGTGTCGTTGCTATAGGTGTACGTTGTGTTCTACTTATACTAAAGGGCTTGCTGGGCTGTGGGAGATATACACCTCAGAAACCTGACAAGTGTGTTATCTTTACATATCTGTAAACAGGTACTCTATTGGTTCTGTAGTGGTGGCATTTTTCCCTATTTAAGGATCCCATAAAATATTCATGAAATCTTGAGAGCCCACCCATAAATATGATAATAGGTTATATCCCTAGTTATTCGGAATGAAGTGATAATGTGCTCTAAACAGATACAAATACGGATATAAGTAGTAGGTGCACCATTTGTTTTTGTTTTGTTTTTGTTTTTTCTTGACAGAGGTGTGCATCAGGACTAGGATTTTCCTGGACACAACAAAAAAGTAATGTAAGGTTTTTAACATTCATGCAGCCACAGAGAAAGACTACATTCATGTCATGCATTTCCAGTGTTCATTTGTTCATCTTTAGTAATTGCCTGGTCAGGGTTTTGGTGGTTTAAATTAGGCTCGTTGTTTGTTTATATTTTGGGAAATAGAACTGACTAAATTTGTTAGAAAATATCGACAGCAGGTACAAACAAAAATAATAACTGTGCAAGTGGGACCATGGTGACAGTGCTGGCATTTCTACCTCTGGGTTTATTCCAGGGTTTTCTGGTGGTAGAGTTCATATTGAATTTTAATTGCAAAAAAAAAACAAACTTACAGTGTATGCCACTCCCACTTTGGTTTTAAATACAGATACTGATATTTGGAGAACTAAACAGATACAGACAGTTACATAAACAGACAGTTACATAAACCTGTGATTTGCATTTGCACCATGATCAAGTGACAGACTCTCTGTCTATCCTTCCATCCCTCTCTGGGTTTCTTGTCTTTTCTCCCAGCCTTGATTCGTCTGGCACCCAGTCAAGGTGGCCAGATGGGAGGTTTTTTGCCATGCATATTGTTTTGGGTGTGAGGCGCTTGGAACTGTGGAGAACAGAAGCAAGGGCTTCTGGGAGTTCAGCGCCTGGTGAGAGGCAGAGCTTTTGAACACAATGGGCCCCGAGTCCTGCCTGTTCAGACACGAGCGCAACAGGTGAGGGAGGTCTCAGTGGCCCAGCAGGGGTCAAGCCCAGCCCATCACCCCACATCCACCACCCCCTCCACACCTCTCCAGCCTGAAACGCTCCACCTGGGACGGGAAAACAGCAGGGCTCTCCATGCTTCCCACCCTTCCCTCCTTTCCTGCTTAGCTTTCCTGACAGACAGAAACGCACATACACACCCCTAACCTTCACAAGGCACTCCTCTTTGTCTCAGCAGCAGCTGTATGTATACCTACTTGGGGTCCTTGGAGAATCTTGGGCAAATGAGGGCTGAGGGTTTTTCACATGTCAATGTGAATTCACACACGCATATATATATATATATATATATGCGTGTGTGTATATAAAAATTGGAATGTGAATATTGACATGTGAAAAACCCTCAGCCCTCATAAATGCTAGATTTTTTTCTCTCAAAAGCTAATTCGAGAATAGTTTCTTTTTTTCTGGAGATCAGTGTGATCCTGCGTAACAGGGGAATTTCAAGTTAAGGTCTGCATTTTAACAGAATGCATCAGCAGTGTGTGTGATCTTGTCTGTTCTGACTAACAACAAAACCTGCATGTAAACAGCTGCTGAAGAAAACCACTTAACCACCCGCTCACATTAGGTCTCTAAAAAATTTTATTCTGCACTCAAAATGTTAGTGTCTGTTTTCCTTTTTCCACGATTTTAGGCTTCTCTATCGCTTAAACATTTGACCAAGCCATGATCCATTGCACATTTCTTGTCCTGTGTCTTCAATCCTAACACACTTCTGTGTTTAGTCAGGCAGTGTTGGCATCTCATATCAATGCTCAAGTACCTTTTTTTGTTTGTTTTTTACTTTTTTTTAATGAGAGTCTTTCTTAAAAGACTTTCAAGGATTAAAAGTGAGAAGCAGATCTTGGTGTGCCTCTAGCCTGCGGCAGGACAGGAACCTTTACACTCATTCTCTGCAGTCACGCAACCCTGCGCAACAGGCATGTACACACAGTGCCAGATGAGAGGAACCTAACTGCATGTTTTCTGTTTGCGTGTAGTAATATTGACTGGATGTTTTGATAGGCACTTTGCAATTATAATATTTTTATATTGGAATTCTGCTCAGCTGCAGTAAATCTAGAGTGCAACCTAATTTCATGCAGACTTCCTAAGAATTCTAATGAACAGCAGCAATTTCTTGGATGTCATGAATGAAAGAAATAAATGCTATAACACTATCATTTCCTTTAACCCTACACTTAACCATTAGTAGGTAAATGTAGACTCATGCAAATTCGTATTGAATTTGTAATCATGAGAACATGTTGGCAAGTCAACTACAGTCTAGTGAAACATAAAAATTTTTTTACTCACTGCACCTTGAAAAATAGCAAGCTGGAATTTAACTTTAATACTTACTCCCCATCCCCCTCAACCCCCCATGCCCGGGAGTCTACTGTAGAGTCCCAGGCCTGGTTTGATACTTTGTACTCAGAGAATGCAGTCTGGCAAGGAGGCAGGCAGTTCAGGAGTTTGTGCCAGTTCAGTTCTAAAACAAAAAAAATGCTGGAGGGCATTGCTGAGAGAGTGATATGAGAAACTTTAACCTGTTCTTCATAAGCGCTCTGACACACCGTACCATGACAACAGTGGCCAAACAGTTAACATGGGCCTGCTCTCACATGAGCGCCTTCAGATTGCTAAAAGTTACTTTTAATCCTTGCTTCCTTTAAAGGAAAATCAAAACATTGTTGTAAAGATATCCATTATAATATTTGCATTTCTACACTACAAAACTCATACCTCAGCATTAACCTGTAACCTAATTTCCCCCTCAAACATGTCCCAAGCTCCACCTTCATAGTAATCCTTAACTTTTCTATTTTGAATACATTACCAACGCCAAAATCAGACCTGCCAACCCCTAAGAGGAACAATGTATGGTCCCGGCTGGGGGTTGGGTGGGGGGAATTAAATTTTACACTTGGCTGTAGGCCTATTTAATATCTTTTTTGTTGTTGCTGTTTTCTTTTTTCTCTTTCTCTCTCTCCCTTTTGGTTAGAACTTTAATAAAGATATTTAACCGATGTTTAAGTATATGCATGTCTAATGTTAGCCAAGTTGAATTTTCATATTAATGAACTGAAAACATTAATTTCCATTTACCTTGACAGAAAGCGAGGGAGCTGCGTCAGCAAGGGAAAATCATAAGGAGACGAGAGATTACTAAAGTGAGATGGGGGGAAGGGGGCGAAGCTTCCTGGGAATCAGTTATTATTGGAGAGTTCAAAACACCGTGCAACTGTCAAATGTTTTCTGCCATTTTTATTGGGGAGAAAAGAAGATTGCTCTTTTTGTGTTTGTTTTTGAATGATAACTCGTAGCAGCGTTCTCCAATGTTAAAATGGGCCTACACAAAATACGCAAAGATTAACATGTCTGCAAAATGCCAAAGAAGAAAGAAAAGAAAATTAGACATGGTGATTGACAAAATAACGATGTACAATTAGCTATGAACAATTGAGCAATATTGCATGATCAAGAGTGTGGTTATACTGAGCCAATATTTAGTATAACTACATGATTGCGAGTGCGATATTGCTTTTAACAGTTCTATAGACAAGAAATTAATATCACACAATATGGCCAAATGTTCTGTTTATTTTTGCTCCACTAGCAGAAATAGATCTGGAAGAAGCCACACTCACTTAATAGCACGTGGGCTAGCTGGCTAGCTAGGTCACATTGATTTGTACATTCATGTTAAAGGTACTTCTGGTAAAACTGGCGTCTCTTCTTCCTTTTCATCTTCATCTGACAAGCTTCCATATTTTAAGCTTTCATATTTTAAAGTTATATTTCTGAAAAGTATCGTTTGCCAAAACATCTTAGTTGTCCATGACTGTTTATAATGGGTCAAAATGTAAATCGCATCCTCTAGCATGACTAGCCTGACTAGCTAAATCAGTGTGAACCAGCTTGGACTAGCATTAAATTATGCTAGTTTAAGAATATTCTTTGTAAAGCTCTCACAAGCTACACCCACTGGCATTAGTAAAATACCAGTGCACACCTTGCCAACTGCCCTGGAGGAGCCAAGGCACAATCATCATATTTAGGGCAGGTCCTTTTATTTTTTGGCACCACTTTTGGATCAATCCTAGAGGAGGTACTGCTTAGATTTCATCACTAATGTAATCTTTAAAATCACTTAAAAAGTGAAACCTTATCTGATTACTTTCAGATCACTTTTGGACTACTTCTAATTGAACTAGTTTATTTGGTTCACTTAATAAAGGAATGGGCTTTTGTAATCTTTAAATGTCTGTGCTATTTTAGAAATGGTTACATTTTACCTTAAAAAACAATAGTACGAATGGTCAATATAAGGTTCCATTTAAAAAGAATACAGATAAGCGTGCATGGTTCCCTGATCCACTCCTCCTCTATTTATTTATTTTTTTCAAAACCACTTGCACCTGATATTATCTGATGTTATCACAGGCATAGTGACAGCTGTCATGTAGTTTATGGCCAGTGAGTAAATTAAGAATGAATAAACTATGATTCATTGCCGTCAGTAATGTAATTAAGTGATCTGTAAGAAAGTAACTGCAATCAGATTACAGATATTTCCATGTATACTTACTGTGGTTACACATACTTGTTTTCTATAATCAGATTATGTAATTAAAGGATGGCAGGATGATGCAGCAGGTAGTGTTGCTGCCTCACAGCTCCAGGGTCCCCGGTTTGATCCTCAGCTCGGGTTACAGCATAGAAAGTTCAGAGTTTCTGTGCATGTTTTCCCTTTGTCTCCAGTTTAATGCCACCTCCCAAACAAGCCTTTGAAGGGCCATAAACTAAGCCTATTAATTTTTTTCATCCATTATTATCTGTTCTATTGATTTACACCAATAACTGGCACTGAAAGCAGATTAGGATATTCAACTTTACATACTATTAGGTTATGACATGTATAATACTAATTCAGTTTTTTTTTATATAGGAGTTGCATAGATTAGTCATTTGAACTAATATATTCACTATTGGTGGGGATGCTGAGTCATTGGGGCGGTGGAAAAACAGAATGGCAGATGGTAAAGAAATGCATACAAGCAGATGGTAAAAAATCAGTCTATATTATAGTCAGTATTATTTTTTGCAAGTTCTCAGAGGCCGAGTGAAATGGTGAAGTGGTGTCAAGGCCCTCAGGCCTTGAAGTTTAAGGATTTTATGTAGAACCCTGCAGCAAAAGTTTGTGGACACCTCACCATCACAATCATATGTGCTTGTTGAACATCCCATTCCAGAGTTTGTCCCTCTTTGCTGCTATAACAGCCTTCACTCTTCTGGGAAGGCTTTATGCCATATTTTGGAGTGTGGCTGTTGGGATTTGTGCTCATTTAGCCACAAGAGCATTAGTAAAGTCAGACCCTGATATCGGGTGAGGAGGCCTGGGGTGCACTCGGCATTCCAGTTCATCCCAAATGTGTTCAGTGGGGTTGAGGTCAAACTTTTGGCCATATAGTGTATAATTCAGTATTGTATATTATCATTCATGGTGTTGTGTTTTAAAGCTGCTTTGGTTGTGCACTGATATTTGCTTTTTAAAAATCAGCATGACAGATCAAAACGCTTAAGCCTTAAACCAGAAACTGCCTTTAAGGAGCATGCTGGTTTCCCTCCTGATGCCTCTCTTGTCCTATTCCAGGTGTGAAACGAGGCTTGCCCTTTAATTCCCTGGGAGGATTTGTCATATACCATTGGTTTGTTTAAGGAGCAGTGTATGCCTTGATGCCAGAAAGGCTTAACTAAGAGAGTGTCAAGCTATAGGCTTTCCCATTAACACCTGAGCAGGTAAAATTGAGCAAGGGACTGGAACAGTGGCTACTCTGACCTTTAGCGTTAGAGAATGTGTTTTATGACTGATATTATTGCCTCATTATAGAGGCTGAAAGAGCCAGTTAACAGTATGACCCAAACCCAGTAGGTGAGGATAAGAAGCTCAGGCTCAGACTCGTCTCCGGTGTTTATGGTTGTAATGAATTCATGTAAAAGTGGACATTTACCCGCTTATTAAGCAAGAAAGTGAGGCTGTATGCTGCATCACTACAACTAGACTGTGAACCAGAGTTGCGTAGTGTCTGTCTGCACCTCACAGGGAGATCCTCAACGCTTGTGTGGAGATGTGAGGCTATGCCACATGGTAATTAGTGACTGTTGAATGCTGGAGAACTTGAAGGGAGCAGCCACAGTACTCCGAGCCCACGGCATCTATCCGCCTTATCTATCCGGCCTCCATCTAATGACTTGTAGGAGGTAGTGCAGGAGAAACCGCATCAAATGGCGTCCCCCTGCTTCCCCTCTGCGGTGGTGCAGCAGTTCACATACAGTGTGCAGGAAGTGATTAACTGGGTGAGATCAAAGGCACTGGACACGATAAACATTCCTCCCTGGGTCGAGGCGCTTGGGGCTACAGCCCGCTTCCTCCTCACACAGACTTCCACCAGAGAGCACACATTGTCACCACATGATGGAGGGGATGGGACCCAGCCTTTTAGGACACACATGAATGCGTCGACACTCGTGAATGTCTGGAAGAGGTGACTTTTTGCAAATGTATTGGCAAAAGTTAAAAGATAACGTCAAAAAGATAAGATTGGCTTAATTTACCTGCTATTTGTGTAGCTTTGTTCCCTCAATAACTAGTTTAGTCTAGTTTAATTTAGTCCACTTTGCTCATGTGGAAGGAAATTATGGTGTCCATATTTTAATCACTATATATTCATTACTAGCTATCACCTTAATATTTTAAAGTTGTAATAATTAATAGGGAAAGTAGGATGAAGATTTATTTTAGAAGTGTGTGTGTTTGTGTGTGTATACGATATAGTACCCGTACTAGCCAATAACAGACCTTGTAACATGCTAATTTCACAGATGGTTCTGTTGTTGCTGTACAGCTGGCCTGTTAACGGACTGCCATTGGGAGTTTATTATCAGGGCAGCTGCAGGTGTGTGTGTGTGTGTGTCTGTGTGTACTGGTAGAGAAAATGCGAGCAGGAAAATCTCTCCATCTGGGTGACGTCAAACAGATTGGCGATAAACGTTAGCACAAGCGCCAATCACATTCAGAGCTGAGATCAATGCCAAAAATGCTTGGTGCTTGGGTGTGCATCTTCCATATTGCCAGTTTATTCTGCACCCTATCATAATATTATTTCAACACATATACATAAAACACTTTATCTTATAAAAAGTAGCAAAGGTTATTAGGGTTAAAGAAAGCATTTCTTGTAAAGTGGAAAAAATGTAGGGAGTGCACTTCATCAGTCATTCCTTAAACTTCAATGCATGGAAGATCACATTGGCCATGGTGATCTGAAAGAGACAATTATCTTCAATTGAGCTCTGTCAGGAAGAACAAACCTTCTTTTAAGTGGCATGTGGATGCTTTGTTGGTTCAGAGAGAGTCCTGTCCATAGACAAGGGCCAAGCTGAGTGACGAGGTCACTCCATAGCCAGGGGCTTTAACCTGTCCCCTTCATCCCCCCAGTAATGCAGCCATGCCTGAGCGATCACAGGTGAGGGCTGAGAGCCAATCCCCCTCTCACCTGAGTCTCTTCAATGAAGAGCTACCACTGGAGGACACTGTCTATCTGTGTGTAGGAGCATCACTTAACTTCATCTGATTCTTTAAGCCTCTTTTGTATGTCAGTGTTAATCACGAGAGGCCTTCTAAGGGCCCTTTTGTTTTGAATATCAGCTTCTTTACACAGATGTGGTTGATTTGTCTGTTTAGAAGAAATATAAATTGAGCATGGCTTTTAAAATGAAAAAAAATCTAACATTTTAAAGGAACACACACACAGGCACGCACACTAGATTGGAAGCTAGCATTTTGTCATAAGTGGTCTTTCTGATACCATGAATTTTGGTCATTGTCTTGTTACTTTCACTATGTACACCATTTTAAACTACTGTAAAGTAAGATAATACCTAATAATCATATCTTGCTCTCACTTTTTTGAGCTGTATGTGTAGTCCTGCTATCTGATGACATGCCAGTGCCAGATCCTAACACACTTCTACTGCTATGGCTTCTCTCACCCTGATTCATCCTGATGCTCTTCTTCTGCTTGGAGCTTTTTTTTTACACTTTCTACTGCAGTGGATGATGCCACATTGTTACCCTAAAGAACTGTTCTTCAGAAAAATTGTTTGTGTTTTAAGCTTCACTCTTACGCCATTGGATAATCTCACCTGAATACTGTAGATTTGTATCTAAGAGCTGCTGCTGTAATAATAAAAACTGTCCTGTGCTTATCCTAGGACTCATTCGCAATATGCTCATAATGAACATCCTTTCAACACACTTAGTGCTGTTTGGCTGTACTTGTCTGCACCTGTATACTGTCATGTATAGGGACTCCCAGAAGAGACTGGTTTTCCTTTTGAGTCTGGTTCCTCTCAAGGTTTCTTCCTCATGTCATCTCATGGAGTTTTTTCCTTGTTGCTGTCACCTCTGGCTTGCTCTTTCATCTGGATTTCAGTAAAGCTGCTTTGGGACAATGTCTATTGTTAAAAGCGCTATACAAAATTGAACTCTATACAAAATTGAACTTCATTTACTTACAGTTCCACAAAAAAAAATCCTATTTCTGAAATGGCTGAACCTTGTATTATTCCAGTCTTTGACTGTGTGACAATGTAGATGCTGCAGGTGGAACGTGTTTGGTCACATGCAACAATGCTAAAACTACTCTATTCACCCCAGAAACCTACTGTCATTTTAAGTAGTGCATCTGGAGAAACAAACAACACAGATTCCACCCAGGCCTCTGTGAAGCAGAGCACATTCACAGATCGGCTACAAATTAGGGCTCATTAGAAAAGATTATCAGAGAAAGTCTACATATGGCTTCCAGCAGGGTCCACACTGGCTTTCTCCACATGTCATTAAAAAACATTTAATCTGATAGAATCATTTGTCTTCGTGTCTGGACTCGACAAAGTCAAGGGCAGGGCTGAATGCTCCAATTGGCCAAGGAATACATTGACATCACTATGGGTGAAAGGTCAAGCTGAGACAACCTTGCAAGTCCTGCTATTCCAGCTTTTGTGTTGAGAGTTGCCAGGTGTAAAAAGGCTCTCCTTGTTGTTCTTGGGCTTATTTGAACATCTGTGCTGGACTACTGGCCAGTGCTCTGGAACAGATTCAAGTCAAATCTGACTGCAGATTTCATTCAAACAAGAGAATCATTTTGGAGAATGGTTTTCAGGAATGAAGGGTATTCAGACATAAGATTTTTTTGTCCTTGAAACTGTAATCTAAAAGTGGCAAAGCACTTGTCACAAGGCAGCTTATTGATAGATTCTTATTGAGCAAGCAAGAGGCAACGGTTGCAAGGAAAAACTCCTTGAGATGACATAAGGGAAGAAATCTTGAGAGGAACCAGACTCAAAAGGAACCCATCTTCTTTTGGGTGAAGCCCAATAGTGGAATTATAAACCATTACATTATACAGGTGTAAAACAATAAACGAGTGTAGAAGTATGAGTATATTGCAAATAAGAGAGTCTTGACATGGCACAGGATAATCTTTATGATTACAGCAGCAGTTCTTAGGTACAAGTCAAGAGTATCCAAGTGAGATTATCCACTGAAGCAAGGCTAAAAATTGGACATAAACTGTGTTTGGGAATTGCAAATTTTTAGGGTATCCATGTGACCATCCACAAAAGCAGAAGGTGAGTCACAAGTGCAGAAGCTCCAAGCAGAAGTAGAACATCAGGATCCTACAGTGTTTTAATACGGTGTACGTTGTGTACACTATATAGTGAGGTGTTTTGTTGGCCCTCTTTACAGGCCACCACACATGGGCACCTCCACAAACTCCGGCCAGGGCCAAAGTTCATGATCTTGAAATAGTAGGCTGCCACAATTCTAAATTGGACTGTTTATTTTTAGTCTTAACAGGGCAATCTGAGCTATTAAAAGAAAAGCCAAACACGGGTTATGTCCAAATTGCAGAGGGTCAGGCAGACCTTTGTCCCCTCAATTGCTGCCATATGTGTGCTGTGAAATTGGTCTGCTCTGTCATCTTCACTGTGTCCCTTTCACTTCCTCTCTGCATCCACCAAATATTAAGCCATTTGAAACTTCTGCATGGGCAATGGGAAACATTTCTTTGGAAGCATTGGCCATTGTTTCTTTGTGTTCCTCTGTCTTTTTTTTTTTTTTTTTTGGTCAGGCCCGAAGGTTTCGTTGAATATTGATACAACTCATCTTCTTTACTACACCAGGGGTTGCTCAGACTGAGATAGTAAACTTTTTGCACTTTATCTTGTTGGTTTTTAAAGTAAAACAATCAAATCAGTTATCAAGGACTTTTTTTAACTGGAAGATATTTAAAAATCAGTGGCAAGTGCTTGAGACATACAAAGTAACTGGAGTGATTCAAAACTGGTGTGGGACGCATTAAGTAATTAATTTGTTTTGGGTTTGTTTGTGACCGGAGACAGGGTGAAATAAAGCAGCACCATTTCAAATCTGTTTACAGTTTGATTGCTTTAGGAAGTATGCTTAGCATTAGTGTCTGGGCTGCATTGAACATGCACTTTGCTCTGTTTAAAGATTTAAAGTGCTAGTCATTTTCTTCCAACATTTAGAAATCTCCCTTACATCATGATGCACACATTATAGTTCTCAGAATTTTCAGCATACAATTACAAAACTCTTCCAAAACTGTCCAAAATGAAGTGGAACCAATTGTAATAATATATTTGTATATGTTATGTCACTGGAATGCAGTTTTATGTACAAAAAAATTTAATTGTCATGTAATCATTTGTCATGTAATAGATATTATAGCTATATCTGAATATTTATAATGAAATTATTATGGCATGGACATAATTCTGGTTGATTTCAAACTGACAATGTGTAATTGACCCTGGCTCAGCTGATTTGAACCTAACCATTACCTTTCCCACTTTAACTGCTTACAAGTTTTCTATGTGAGAACTAAACTACAGCAGGTTACTGTTACGAGTTACTGTTACGACCCTGTAGTGGATTATCTTCCTATAACAGCATGTCCCAAAGTGTTTTATTCCTCTTATACCTCAGCAATTTGCCAACGATTGCAATTTATAATTTATTAATGAACCACACCATTTATAGTTATAGTTAATGTTATGGAACCTCCACGACACAAGTTGTTTCCGTTATCACTTATGTTACAGTGGCTATTAACAGTTGTTCCCTCAACAGGCTCTCAGATTTCCTATCCTGAAGTTAACAAGACAAAAAAAATTATCTTGTCATGTTACCAAGAAACCGGAAAGCACAAACTCTTTCATCCTGATGACTTTGCCATGGTGGAAAACATACAATTCATTCTTATTCTCATTCTCTGTCTTGTAATCTACTGTCATTTAAATTATAGCCGGCACTATTGTCAGAGCTGATGTTATTTAAAATTAATAAACATCTTCTGACTAATCAGAGAATTCAACAGCACTATAGTATAATGTAAAACAACATTTCCTGATGAATTTTCTGCCTCATTCCCTTTGAGATTATTAGCTCTGACACTATAAGTATATCCAGATCTAGGAATGTTAGCTCTGCATATTCAAAATTAATGTCGTTAAAAGCATTTGGAGAATTTATTCCTTTTTCTTCAACTTATTTCACTTCCATGGTTTCAGAATATTATTACAAGGGACCTTAGGATAACTTGTTTGATGCTTAAAACAGTTTTATGCTAAATTAACCTTTTTTTTTTTTATGGCAAATGCCCCCTGTGGTGTAATGTAGATGCTTGAACTTTATATAATGCAGTCCTGTTACCATACTGAATGTGCCATATAGGGAGACAGTGGTTGCTGTTGTGGTTAAACAAATTGCTTATTGTCATTACATATTATTTTCATGATCCATGGCAACTACTGGAATACTAAAAACTCGAAAGAGCCAGTATTAAAGCATGCCTTTGGAAGAAATGTGTATGCATAGCATCACATTATCTTTACTGATCAGAAAGCTTTGATGACATGGGTTCCCTTAATACAAACCGCAGCCAAAAAGTATGGAAAACACTAACATCTGGTTGTAGCTCTGTTGGCAGTAGTGTGTAGCATTTTCTTAGCAGAGACTAATGTTTTGATAAGTACTATACTTACATCCATCATTTTTCTAACATAACTATAAAGTGTATCTAAAATTTCTGGAGAATGATTTCATAGAATGAACTGGATTTCACGTAAATGGAACAAATCTGTTGATTTTGAATCAGAGAAGCATGCCAGAATATGTTTGTCCCAACCACTCACCTGTGACCACTCTTACACTTCAAACTCCAAAAATAGCCCATGATCCCGGAACCTTGCTCATTCATTAGCCCCTTTCCTGACAGCATAATATAGGTGCTTCAAGATGGTGAGCTTGGGGAGGGTCAAGTGGGTGGCCGAGATGGTTTGTTATTAAGCTGCCCGAGGGTGTGCCCACACCCAGCTGTCAGTCAGTATGATATAACACAGATACCCCCTGTGATCTTGGCCATGTGGTACCCATTTAACAAAAACTACCCCCAACATCACATATACCTGTGTGTATGTCCTTTAACAACAAGCACTTGCTGGAGTTGAATTCAGTGAAAAAATTATCCATGTTTTCATTATGTTTCAATATGTCAGTTACTTTATAATAATAATTATGGAAGACTACATTTGTGTGTGTTGTGTAGCTACAGGAAAGACAAAGACCTAGTCACTGATCCTAAATAGGCCCAAAATGAGCTAAGTGAACTTCAAAGAAAGTCATATCTACATATGCATCCAGTTTTTAAAGTGTTTGAGCAGCATTCCATAGGCAAATTGAGCATGCAATACTCATGCCAAGTAACTTGCCACAATTAACAAAAAACATAGGATACAGAATTCTTTTTTACTATTATTATTATTATTTCAGTCTCCAAACAGTTATGCTGATCTGAGATCTGAGAGTTCTGTAAAGATCTATGATTAATTGACTACAATTTGGAAATCATAGCAGAACCTGCCCCTGTTGTCTTTCTGTCGTGTTTTACTAATGTTCAACCAAGGCAAAGCATGAACAGTCTGAAATAATCCTCTCAAAATAAATGTCTAAACATTTATAATGTCATGATATTTTGTTAGTAACTGCATTCTGCATTTTTGTTGGAATGGTTGAAAGTTACCAATTTATTAAAATCAGCTATGTCAGATGATTTGTGTATCTCTTGTTTTGCATTTAATCCTCCTGCAAGCTGCACCAGAAAAGAAAGTTGGGCATTCTTGAGTCTACAGGGAGCCATTCCTTGGCCAAAGCACTGGCTTTATTGGCAGCATTGTCTCCAAAGGGTGGATACTCAGGTGGACAAGTCCCAGTATTGTTGTTTTTTGTTGTCATTGTTAACCAGACACAATGGACATTTCTGCTCTTCAGCACTAAGGTAAGTTGGCTGAGGAGGGGAAGGGGTTGGAGTAGAATCCTCCCTAGCCCTAGAAGTACAATGGAGGTTGTCCCAACAAGTCATTTTACCCCCCAGGGTTTTAGACTTGTTGATGCACGACAATGGCAGGGCCACTGAAAAGTCACTGTCCTGGGGCTAAGCCGCAGGCCAACATACAGGCCACTCTTTCCTGTTGAGAGCACCTTTGTACGAACTTTGTACTGGACATCAAATTTTTAGAACTTTCAATATCTGGAACCTTTGGAGTAATCACCACTTGATATTTTCCCATTTAAAATTATAATGAGGTCATGATGCATGACTTTACAGAAAGAGTATAGCTTGGTTCCAGCTTAATTGCCCTGAAAACATTGCTTAACCCTGGCTTTCTAGCTTCATATGCATTTTTTCAGTAATCCCCAAAAGCCAGGCTCTTTGTTTCTGGTATTTGGTTCAAGGGCCAGATCAAGCCTTGTGCGTTTGACATGCTTTACCTGCAGCTGATAGACTAAGCCCCACCTGAGGATAGCTCAGCCTGTGACAGGCTGTAAAAATGCAAATTAAGGTCTGGAGGTCACTACCAGTTTTAAAACATAACACAACCATAAATGTACCTCAAACATAACCCCAAACCCAGCTGTATTTTTGTGTAGGTTTTTTTTTTTTTCAGATATTATTGACTTTCGCCTTTTTTTTTTTTTTTACAATTTTACAATCAGTGATTTGGATATGCTTAGATGTGATTTAATGCTTTAAACATGGTCTGTACATTAACATGTAAACTTGGCAATTAATATTAGTGTAGTCCATTATGGAGCTGAGAGGTGACTATTTCCTTTGGTTCTGATTCTTAGGCACTTATTATGAATACATACGCATATTCGCCAATGTTTTTTCATGCTGCCATGATTACCTAAATCTTCCCGAAGGCTTATTAACTTTTACTCTGATGTAAATAAGTAATGACTGTATATGTGTATGTGTATGATTCTGACCTGGGTCAAGTATGTTTTCAGTCAGTAATGGTGGAAAGAGAAAAAAATGTAAAATTGAAAAGAGTCACTCCTCGTAGAGTGGTATGTCACGGTAGGGGCCAGGCTAGAGGCAACAGTGATGATGTCCACCACCCAGTGGGCCAGTCTCTGTTTCTGATGTCCACCACCCAGTGGGCCTGTTCTCTGTCTTTCCTCCCTGACGGATGAAGAGTTGGTCTGACCACCATTCAGTTTAAATAGTACTGAAGGGTGCATACCGGGCATAACAAGGTATTAAGACCTTGGGCAGAAAACCTGGCTTTAGCCAAGGCCACCAATGCCAAGATTATCACCAAGTCAGGCTTATCACCAGAACATACAGCCCCCCTACTCTTTTTGCTCGATTGATTTTTAGAAAAGCCTAATACAGGAGGGACCTTTAAGGAACTCTGGCACAAGCAAGAGATCCAACACTGGCCTCATGGAGAATCATGGTGGTTGGAGGCACCTTGCTCCTTTCAGAAAGGTTGTAATAAATTTATGAGATCCCAGACAGATGCCATTCTCTGTGCTATTGTGCACTGAAATGGTGGCCACAAACACCTTTATTGTAGATGGGTACTAACCACTGTCAGCAGTCCCTGATGCAAAGGTAGTTTGGGAATATTTTGGGAATCTAGCAGTGAACCAGTTGAGGAGGTGCATACCCTTCACAGAAACACTTCAACTTAAGACACACAAGGCCAGTGTACTGGGGCTCTTGCATTCAGAAGTGTTTCCTGGACTGTTAGGTCACTGTACTCAGTCCGCACTTTACGTGACAAATCTCGGTGATCATTTGGGAGAGCAGATCTGTTCGGGCAGGAAACTGCCACATTATTCTGGCCACCAGTGAAAGCAGCAGTGGGAAGCAAGGTCTTACTGGCCAGACTGAGGTCATAGGACTTTTTGGCCTAGTTGCTGCATTCTATGCAGAATCAGTAAAAAAGAGTTAGAGTAAATGATAAGGCCAGTCATGGGCCAGCACGTCCTGGCCTTTTGGGTTTGCCAAGGAGAACCACAGACTGCATTGAGATGACTTGGCATTGGCAAATAGGATCACTTACACTTTGCCAAAACTTTCCCAGATATGGGAAACCACGTCTAGGTGCAGACTCCACTCTCTTGCTGGGTTGTGGCTAGTCTAGGCTCACCTGATGAGCAAACAGAGCTGTCTGACCTCGTAATTGATCTCTGACTGTCAAGTGGATCAACATGTGGTGTTAATTCAGAAGGCCAGATGGACTGCTCACAATTTCAGCTTGTTGATGTGTTCTGATCTCATGCTGATGGGAACATGGCTCCTATACCCCTCTGTCACCACACTGCTCCCCAGCAAGTAAGGGAGGCATCTGTGGTGACTAGCTCTCTCCAGTGGGGCAAGGGAGCATACAACTCAGCAGGGAGAATGAGGAGTGAATGGAGGGAAACCGATTCCAGCCTCAATGTTGTGTGCAATCTGATGAACGTAGCAGGCCCTGTATTAAGCAGTGTGAGGTATGGCAAGGCAACCCCACTTGACCATGTTAGAAGCACTAACCTCAGATGAGCAAATCAAACAAAGTGCGTTTTTAATCACTGTCCAATTATCATTACCATCAACATCATTTATAAAGTGCTTGATTTGGAGGCTATTTTAGCCTTTTTAAAAAAAAAAAAAAAAAAAACAACCTTTTTTCACTTTTGGCAAAATATTATTTTCCATTTACCTTGAGAGAAAGAGAGGGCACTGCATCAGTGCAGTTTTCAAGCAACTTGAGCACCGGCCAAAACATTACTAATGTGAGGTGGGAGGAAGGGGGCAACTCTTCCATAGAGTGTCAGTTAATATCGGAGAGTTCAAAACATCTGCACAACTGTCAGTCATTCTAGATTGATAGGTCAACAGGACAATGATAGGACAATGGCTCATCTGCCATTTTTATTTTGAAAAATGAAGACTGCTTTTTTACCATATTTTGAGTGATAACTCACACTAGCATACTCTGATGTTAAAATGCGGCACTTGGCAGGTCTGATACAGCCTATATTAATTTTTGGTATTTTCCATCTCACCCCTTACCCATGCCACCCTGCATTTCCTTCACCCCACAGTTTGAATACCTCTGTAATAAGGCTAGCAATGCTAACAAGGAAAAAAAAAACACTTGAATTTTCCCCAGAAAACATTAAAAATTCTATGTAAAATACACTTACAGTGGCAGTAATAGAAGGCTAATGGCAACTCTGGAAGACAACATGATGTCATACTCCATATGTGTGTATATGTGGTCCCACAAGGGGAGAAGAAGAAAGGGGAAATATGTGGCTGTATGACAGCAGCATTTGCAATAGTACCTCATACTTCACTTTGTGATTTTGTTGCGCACAAGGAAATATCCAGGTGATTCACACTACCCCTGATGTTTAGAAGGGGTGAAATAGAACTAATTCTAATTCACTAGTTCACTATATTATTTAGCAATTAATATGAATTATTTGATAACTACCGTGAAACTAATAGCGAAAAGCATTGCGCGAGTGAGGTATGCATATCTGAACTGAGCTCCTGGGAGTTTAAGGGGTTTAAAAAATAAGAAAGGCACTCAACAATGAAAGTAATTATTAATCTGTGTACATGACAAAGTATCTTTGTTATTTTAAAGTAATGCTTCTTTTTGTAATTAATTGTAATTTACATAGCATAAATAAATAAGTTTTAAGTAATTTAATTTAAGTAAAAACAAGCTAATTCTTGCTTAAAGATTACTTCATTGTTACTGTCACAGAAGAGTAGAACCACTGCTCTAAACTAAACAACTTATACTGAATCTTCACCAATTTGCTCTTAAACCAAAGCATGTCTTTGTGCAAGATTTCTATATTTTACTCTGCTAATTTTATAATGTAAAGTTAACCATGCCAGCAACTTCTTCTCCACCTTCCAATAAGGGTTTACCAAACTTCATTTTGATCAGATAAAACTTTTTCTTCCTTTTTTCTGGTCTGTGTTTCTCTTTGACTGGTTTGCAGTGGACCAGCGTTGTTTTTCAAGTTCAACCCTAGGGAGTAGATTGTGAGTAATGAGGCTGTGTTAACATGCCTGGGATCACTACAGTCTAAAGGAAGGCTAAGGGTTTATCACATAGTCACGCTCCAGTCAGATTGGTGTGGACCGGAAAGAGACAAACCCACAGGAAGCATATCACCGCCGACTCCGGTCAAATCAGGGACACATCTCTGATTCTTGGTAACATATAAGGCAATGTTAAGAGAAGGAGTATTGACTGTGATGCCACACTGTCTTTCCAGTCAGTGTTTTAGTTCCAGTCAGTGAAATCACATTTAATCACATTTAAGCAAAGTTCTGTTGACTGGCACAAAAAAGTAGTTGTGCTCAAGTGGCAAGATTTGTTAAGATTAGTTCTTTAACTATATTTATCCTTTATTAACAGTGGCTATCAAAGTTGCCAAATAAACAGATCAAGAGAATGGATAGCTATGATTTTCAAGTCATACTTTCAGAATTAAATTTTAAAGGGGAAAAAAGACACGTAAGTAAGAAACTACCCTCAAAATGAGATAGTTGTGTTTCCATGGGATAGAATAAAAAATGATTTGGCTCTTAAAGCTGTCTTAGTCATTTTGTTCCTTTTTTAGTAGGTAGAAAAAATCCTCACATGAACTTAAATTAATTAATAATGCCAGCATATTGTAATACATATATGCCAGCATATGCCATTAATGCCAGCATACTGTAATGCATGCAGTACTGTGCAAAGGTCTTAGGCACATGTAAAGAAATTCTGTAAAGCAAAGATGAATTCATAAATGATATTAAATTAAACGTTTCTACACAAAAAAAAAAACTACTATAACAGTAAACAGTAATAAACAAAATAATCAAAGTCAATATTCTATAAAATTCTATATTCTATAAATATATCAGTAATCTAAACAATTTGTGCCATTTTATAGGGAAATTAAAATTTATAAATTTTTCTAAGCATCTTAGAGAATCTGGCACAGTTCCTCTGGAGACTCAGATTTTTTTTTTTTTTTTTTTTTTGCCTGAGAAGTGGTCTATTACATAATATGTTACTTTCCTTACTGACATACAAACCTTTCTCTGTAACATTTCATTTTTTGTTGGAAAAGTAATGTTTGGAAATTTTTGGTACAGTGCTGTATACATAACTAATTTCATTCACTAAGTGCAAAGAAAGCTATGCACCATAACAAGCTGGACACATCAGAACCATTAAAAAAAGTCCTGCTGTAGTGAGGAAACTAGGAAACCGTATTAAGTGGCAGTTTCTCAGTTGAGGCTGCTGCAAGTCATCTTTGTTCCTGGGAGCATCTGTGTTTATTTCTTTGTGTTAACCACTAAATTGGTCCACAAGAGATTCAGTGTTGGCATATGTCGAGGGGCTAACAGTGTGCATGTGGGAGTGGAGAGCATCAAACAGGTGTGAGGTTAGGACTGGATCAATTATCACGTGCAGGTTGTGCCCAGCTGTCATCCTTCCAAGGGGCTTTCTTCTCCTTAGTACTGGTCAGCTTATCCTTATGGTTTAGGTCTTTAAAAAATATATATATATATTCAGTCATGACGGAAATATGCTTTCTTTCTTGGGCATGAACGTATAGCACTGGATGAGATCAATAGGAGCTACTTAAATTTGATAATTATTTTGTAGCACTACAGTTAAAGTGCCATGCCCCAGGTGTTTCAGAAATAGTATAGTATGGGAGTTGTGGCCATTTTCGTGGTTGATTACACTCCTGAGAGCACCTTCTTCATGTTTCCCTCTGCACTGGTTATTTAGGAAAGACCTTGTTAGCTAGTAAACGTGTATGTCTCATTAAGCCTGTTTGTGGTTCTGCGTCTCTCTTGCTTACATATTGTCTCCACCACATCCTTCTGTGATCTAAACACAACTTCCCAATTGGTGGGTCATTAAGGCTAATCAGAACCCACAGAGGCCAACAATTTTCCCTGCCTCTCCTAAGGTGTAAGTCCTGGCAGATTATTGATACTACTGAACTCTTTTCTGGTTTGACAGAGAAAGAGAGAACAATGGAAATGGGCTTCATTTGCACACAAGTCATGTGCATTTCTGTTATACGGAATCAGTGTAAAAGTCATTTCTCTTTTGGTGTTCCATGTTTGACCCAGGAGACGCTGTTGTGAATTCGGTGTTCCGTAATGATCTCTTGATCTACCACAAATAATTGTGTTGACTCAGGAGAAAAGGACAACAAGACGTCCCACAACCCCAGATCATTTATCTTGTAAATGTCTCAGGTTGATTTCATAGAGCAACCATTCATGTGAGCTTGTGGGAAAACCAGGTGTTGGAATGATCTAAACACATCCAAGGTTGCACCGCTTCTATTCACCCCCTCTGTTAGGGGACAGCCCACTGTGCCTATGCAGCGGTGGAGCTGGGCGATTATGGAATTAACACTCGGCAGTTGCACAGTAAATACAGCACAAATGTTGAAGGAGGCAAGAATGGATAAATCACTTGTTTTTCCCCTCAGGAAATCTGATAATAATCTAGTGCAGCATCCTGAAACCACTGTGTCTCTTATATCTGTGTTTTGTTTGTCTCATAAACTGAAAGTTCCCAAGAGAAACACAGCACTGATTTAGTGGATTTTCTAAAGATGGTGCTTTGTTAGGGATTACTTTCCAATTCACCTTTGTTGAGCTGACATATTATTTCAAGAAATTTCCTATTTGAAATCACTTGCTTAGCACAATGCAGCTGCTCCATGTGTTACACAAAATAGAAAATTTTGACAGCACTTTAAAATAACTCTCAGTTAGACTATATTTTTGGCAGGTATGTTATTATATTATATTATTATTTTTATGTCTAAACATTTTTACATTTCCTATTATTATGACATTGTTATGACATATTTTTATGATATTATCTCAAATGCTGCACAATATATTGCACAATTTTTAACATATATTTATCTTATATTTAGTATTATTAATCCTTTATTTTTCTACTGCAGCATCTGTTAAAAGAAGCAAGCTAAGCATTTTATTATACAAGGAGCTTGTGCATATGATAATATAATTCTTGAATCTTTAATATTATTATTAGCCTTATTTATTTCTTTCTGTCCCATAATGAAACCTTCTGCTGGCTATGGAGCCCTAAAGATTGGAGCCCTAAAAATTAAATCATCTCAATATAATTCAGTAATTCTGGCTAAAACACTTTGCTGTTGGTAGAAACATTTGTATTTTGTTATTCCTGTTCTTTCTTTTGTCTTTTCAAAATAAGCTCATTAATACTCTTAAGCTTCATTTTTTTTAGCAGATTATTTACACCCACATCTGTGTAAAGAACTCAATACACTCGAATTTCCAGAGCCTACAAAATTATTTTAACATTAAATTCTTGCAGGATTATTTAAATAGACAGGGCAAGAGACAGGTCAAGATTTCTGGAAGAATACACAGACTTTATTTATACTCCCTGAGGGCCTCCAGTGTCAGGAATCCCTTTTCAGTGACACGAGATGGATTCTCATTTTGGCCAACCCTTTTTAAAATGCTATTTCCATAGATTTAAAGAAAACTCAGACAGTCAAACTGAAACCTGATTCCAGAATATGTTTTCTTAATATTGCGCCATTCTGTCTTGATGATGAGGAAAGCTATGTGTTATTCCAGGTCAGTATGTGTCCTGTGCGTTGTGCCGCATGCCTCAGCATTACCTTTGGTGCAGGCAGTAAGAGTCAGCGCCTTTGATGTGCTACTCCACCCACACACTGCCTCTTCTCATAGATAATATGTTAATTCATCATACAACTGCTGTCAAAGCCCAAGCATTTGGCTCTTAAAAGGCTTACTCCACCTTGGGGTCTGGGTTTGGTAGTTAATTAATGCAAGGTAAAGAATCTACCTCTCATTTTAGGTGTTGCCCTATTTACACACAACACAGACTTTGCTTCTTTTCCTGCAAGTAATTATTTGCATCCTTAGCATGCACGATATAACTCGAATATTATCAAATAACATGTACAACAGCTTATGTAGAACCAGCGACTTGTGACCATAGATTATGGTGGGGCAGGACGACTCCAATAACAACATAGCCTCACACATAATAATTCAAGAGGCTATTACACTTGACTTATGCTACAGGCTACTACAGGCTACTATCTAGCGATAGTAGGGAGTCAAGAGTCGACTTACAGTCAAGCAGCTCATTTTGAGCAGTTTTAGACACATCTTTGTTCAACAGTGTTTGATACAGCCGGTGTGTTTCCGTCACCATTAACCAGGGTTGCAAAATTTTCAGAACAACTACATCTCAAAAACCACAAAAATGACCTTAAACTAGCCCAATTTGGAAATTGGGCACTGTACAACAAATTTTTCTTATTTTTCTCAGCCATTGTGTGGGAAACAACTTCCCTGTGGCGCACACACATTTCTGATGTACGGACATTATTCACTCTATAATCCCCCTTTCCATCACCCAATCTTTGCAATACATCTTACAATAGAAATGGTTCTGTATATCATAGACACACTGTCTGCACTTACACTTTGCATTTGTTTGTGGACATTTATTAAATTTAATTCCAATTATTTGCTATAAAAACATTAGCATAAAAACTGTGACGCTGGCAACCGTCTCATTAAACTCCTCCTCTACTGAAAATGTTCATACAGCAAGCATGGGGCAGCATGGGGCAGTGTGATTCCAGCAACAGTGGGCCTCTTTCAGTGCTTGTTGCAGTTCCTATTTTTGCCCATAGTGCACAGGGCGGTGAGTGCGCCGCTCCATGATTGCATAACATCTAGATAGGCAAGCAAAACATCTGCAAAAATCTGTCAAATAGCAACATTTTTAAAAAATATTTCGTCACTCAAAAGAGGTAATTATTATTTTAATGGAATTTAAAATGTATGGAGTTGCGAGGACTTGCTCTGCCCCACTTGCTCTGCCCCACTTGCTCCTATGGATGAGCCGCTACTGCTTAAATTATTTTAAAAGACATACTATATTCATGGTTCATGGTGAAAGATATATACTAAAGGTACAAAGGATGTACCCTTGATGGTACCACCCCTGCAACAATGAAAAGTACAGTTTTGTACCTTTGTTTCTGAGTGTGTAGACCAGAAGGATAAGAGACAAAGGCTTTTTTTTCTTTACAGTTTTATTGTTAACTGATATGTGTCTAAATTTAAGAGAAGCATGTACATGTACTCAACACTCCTGGTGCCTACATTCAGTTTGTCAGTAACCTTAGGGTGGAAATATAGCGAGTAGTGTTTCTTGTATAATTGTGGTGTAGAATGTCTGAACCTCGGGGAACTGGACCACAGTATAACATACTAACACCCACAAGAGTGCAGACCTAAGATCTTTCACCATCCCCTCACACTTTCTGAGCCTGACGTCAACCTTTCTACACACACTGAGTGTCCTAGCTTGGCTTCAATTCCTGTTTTGACACCAGGCCCTAATTACTGATGTAAATGATTGATTACCTGGCTTATGTTGCAAGGGTGGAAGGAAGCCCTTGGCCTGTCAGGAAAGGTGTGATTCTAGAAAGCAGGTAGAGAGGAAAATAGATACCCACGCTGTGCTGCAAGCCAGGAGATTAGGTTCTGAGCACCTGCAAATTGGACCAAAGGCTTTTCCCATTAGCAGGCACTCCTGTAGCCACAGTACCTGCACAGGTGTTAGGGGATATCTTCAGCCCTTTGTTAGCTCTAATCCCGTACCATTCTGTACTTGGCCAGCCCCGGGTTTAATGCAGCTCTTTGACACCTGAAGAGTTTATCCACTGGCAGGTATATTCGAGCACTTTTGAAATGTGATTTGGCTAATTGGGTTTGAAGTGGAAGGCCAGAGTGCCTTTGGGCTAAAGCTACACCAGATGGTTTTGGTGGATGTGTAGTTAAATGTCTGCAACCTAGTGCTGCCGGGAAAAAGCAAAAGCAAAGTTAGAATGTGAAAAGGAATTTGCAAACACCCAGCCACCTGACAAACAGAAATCAAAAACAACCGAGCTACCTTTGGGACTTTTCTTCACAAGTACCTAAATCTTGACCATACTCCTTATTATGCATCACAGGTTACATGCGTAGTTTATATGATAAAAGTAACACTCATGCTTTCTAGTGTGTTATTATAAAACCCATTCTCTTTACCCTTGACCCAAGGACACACATCCAAACTTGCATTCCCTCATTCCTTGATCAGCCACAGCTATGGAGACAATCTTCGCAGTCTTTCTCCTAAGGGTCAGGCAAGGTTTAACCCCAATCTTCTCCATCTGCCTGACTTACATGGCCTCTGCAGCTGCAGCCCAATTGATCTAGGTGCTGTGGGGAGATAGATTGTACGGGAAATGGCTTAATTGACCTCGCTCTCACTGCAGGAATGCAAATAGCCCTCCATTTTTGCCCCACTCTTGCCCACGTACAGGGCAAAAACCTCACACCTTAAAACCACCAGCATTTCAAGTCTGGTATTTCAGTTTACTTAAACACAGAATGTGCTAAATTTCTGTTTTAAATGTTCGATCAACATGAGAGCACAATATGCAAGTTACATGATTGGATTATCCACTCATTTCATTCTGTCTGATATTTGTTTTGCAAAAATGAAATAATCCTATAAATGTATAATTGACATGCCACTGAATATATGTAAGAGGTTTTACACCAAAATAGTGCTTAAAAGTGTTTTTAAAAAAAACATTCACATCTCAATGTCTTGTCAAACAGAACCTCAAAATTTAAATGTCAATTTAAAAAATCTAACTATTGTTGCTATTTTGTTAATAAAACAATGTCATTGCATGTAGTTCCCATTCCATATTAAACCAAATGTCCAAATGTGATGGATCAGAATTTTAGCATGTGATGGAGAAAGTTATAACACTGAACTGCCATAGGTTTTTCTGGAACTGCTCATAACGTTCATTACAAATGTTCAGCAAGTGAGACCGTGTTTGGCTACAGGTCAAAGACTGCCGCACATATCAAGCTATGTAGTATAATCTGAGATTAATTTCCTTTGCTTACCTCTTTTGGAAACTGGGCAGGTGCTTCTTTAGGCCTTTACACGAGGGTCACCTGGATCAACAGGTTCGGGTCACAACTCTCAGACGTGCTTTAAGATGAAAGACTTAAACAGCCAAACATGCGTAACCTGTGTGGCTTTGATCTTTGCGAAAGGTCGCTTGTCCCCCTCCATCAGTCTTCAAGAGGCTCAGAATGGCTGTGATCTGTCACCATTAGAGGGCGCCTCCTTGACCGATGCTCGCGACCTCTTTGTTTCTGTTATCGGCGTATTGTCAGCATGTTGTCAACATGTTATCTAGGATGAATTGAGAACAGGAGTACCACTCCTTTCCTGAATATTATCCATACTGGCATTGATGAAACTTCCAGACTCTATTTTTACTTCAGTAAAAATGCTTGAATTTATTCCTCCTTTCAAGAGAATTCATGCATCCTTTCCTGTCTTAAGTGATGTCTTGAACATCTTAGGAAGTTCAGATATGGCCACAGCAAAAAGGTGTGAGCTTTCAAAGTCATTGACATTCCTTCAAACAGCAGACAATCTGACACTAAATGGCTCGTGCAGACGACAGAAGAAGCACCACCTCTTGCCATTCTTTTCTTTTTTTGAGGCACCAGTGATCATGATAGATTGATATGCTTGGTGTGTGCGTGAGTGTGTGTGAGGTTCTTTACCATGAAGGATGGTGTCGTAGGGAATAGTCTAATCACTTGGTGTGCATGTTTCTTAACATGTGATGTATAGCATGGCATTACAAAACCAAAAGGAACAATAAGGCAATGATATAAAGTAAATTTAATTTGCGTGGGAATTAATCTTTGTAAATGTGTTTTTGGAATTTGTTCATTAGTCATATTTGGCTGAGAAAAGCTAATCCTTTCTAAGATGCATCAGTCTTGGTCCAGAGAAAGCTCCAGAGTAGCACAGAGAAATGACCCATGTGCTGCACAGGCCGCTGTATATCACAATGGAACGTAGCACTTGAGAGCGCCAGGGCTTGTTGTCAGCAACTGAACATGATCTGGCTGATTTTCTTCTCAGTGAAGTTTTGGATGGATTAATGGATTTGACCTTGGGGCAGGTTGTGTCTCATATAATATTTATGAGGATAATGGGAGATGAAGAGGAGTGGATCTATTAATTACATGGCTGCAACCAGGCATGCACATAATATATGCTGGAAGTCTCAAAATGGCACAGAGAGAGACTTGAGTGAATTCATAGTTTATTTTTTTTGCCAGTTGGCCATGCTGTTCTTGTCCTAACAGTTGTCTGGTCTTTTGAGGCTGACCATACAGATGGACCAAGATTAAACACATAAAAACAAGCTCCCCTGATGTTTTAGGCCTGCACACCACAATATGATGGAGTGGGGGGGTCACGTTACTGCGGGGGTTAGGTAACTCCAGATGGATAATCCCTGGACCTGGTAAACCGGTCTTCAGAAATTCACCGTCTATACCTGGCAACCTCAGGCTGTGTGGGCGTGCATGTGCTGTGTCCCACTCCCCTAGGAGAAGCATTCTGCTACAGGCCGTCTTTGTCTCCCCCGTCGCCTGTCTTTATAACCAGACACCATTATTCTCCAGTCAGCGCAGTTGTCAGGTTCCATATAAACAAAGCTTTCTTAAGTGGTGATATTCAGCTTTTTCTTCCAGCTTTCTGAACTGAATGTCATAACATATTCTCTCTTTCCTAACTCAAAACAATTATTTTAATACACTTTGAACAGTTGAAAAACTACTGAGAAATTATAACTTAAGTGAAAGTATAAATAATGATTCAGTATCTTACCTGGGTAAAAGTGGATGTGTCCAGCCAAAAATGTCAAAAAAAAAAAAAAAATTCAAAAATTCAAAAAGTTGCTATTTTTAAATGAACTCCAATATTAAAACTTAAAAAAATGTAAATGTTTTTTAACTGATGAAATTAAGTATTGTCATGTTTTCATGTGAAAACCTACCTTGCTTATAAGCAACTCTGTCATTCAAACTCTGTCTCTGTGCTGGTCATATTCATGACTAACTCTACACAGTTTGCTAATGAATTAATCTGAAATAACATATCATGCAAATAACCAATATTAACCATCAGCTAGAATTTGACTTGCTGCCTAGGCAGTTATGTTAGCTACTGAAATTGATGCTAGTCTAACCAGGCATTAGGAATGAAATCAGGCTAACTTAGATAAATATAGCCAGTTTAAGTCAGAGGTGGAAAAAGTACTGAGAAATTATACCTCTAATGAAAATATAGATAATGTGTCAAAAGTGGAAGTATTTTACCAAAATGTACTCAAGTAAAAGTCAAAACGTTGCTACTTTTTAAAAGTATTAAAAAGTAAAAAGAAAGTGTTTTTAACTGAGTTTAAGTTAAGTAATTAAGTTATTGTCATGTTTTTATATGTAAAGTAACTGCTACTTACCTAAAACTGTTAGAAGATTTTTTTTTAAAAGCAACTACTCCGCTTTGCCTGAAAACATCATTCAGTCTCTGTAGGTTTGCATTATTTACCATTAGCTAGAATTTGACTTGCTGCCTAGCCAGTTACCTTAGCCACTGGAACTGATCCTAGTGTAACCTGGCATTAGCAAAGAAAACAGGCTAACTTAGTTAAATATAGCTAGTTAACATTAACAAATTAGCAAAACTTACATCAGCATGCTATTTCAAATTAGATGAACTTTATGCCTTCTAGTGAGGTGAAGGAGATGCCTCATGTTTATATGAGTTTCATACTGAAACATTTTGCTAAGGTAGGGCCAGGAGCGCTCATCCTCAAGTTCAGCACTGCAATCTGGTGGCTTATCCATGTTCAGATTCACACAGATAGGTATAACAATAATTACATTGTGTAGCACGATAAGCTCAAAGCAGACTAACAGTGCATTTTTTTTCTACACTGATGAACTTGATTGGATGCTATAAACTGAATATAGTCATTGGCTAGATGAGAGAAGTAGAGACGTTTTCTAAGGAGATTTCTAATGAGTACTTTGAAGGTCTATGTATATATACCCCAAAATAATATTTATGAATAGTAACAATGTACAATTACTCAAGTATTTTCCACCTCTGCCTTTGAATATTAGTCCATTAATGGTTTAAGTGTATTGATGTTATCATGTCCTCATTAAAATAATATCATATTTAATATTAGTATAATATTACTGTAGTTAATATTAATATAAATTTATAATATAATATAATAAAACATGACTATTATTTACTTTATTAACATGTAGTGATGCAAACACCTCAAAAAAGCTGATCAGAAAAAAAATTAGTTACTAAAATAGTTTGCATCTATTTCCAATTTTGAATGCAGTTATATGTCGTTAATAAAATGATCATGTGTTTAGTCATCTAGTTTAATCAGGGCTGTTAAAATAGGAAAAATATTCAGTACGATGAACTACCATGACTAATACAGCTCCTTCCAGGTGAAACGATACTTATACAGAAATTCCTAAATCTCAAGACAGTCAAGTGGGTTTATTAGGTATACTGTACATGTTTATTACAGTCGACTGACATTAAAACAATGAAAATGTGCTAAAACAGATCAAACTGGGAATGCTCCAGTGACCTCAGTTGAACTATGGCACCTCAGCCACCAGCTACACCAACAGTTCCAAGACCCCTGATCTAAAACAGATTTTTTTGTCTTGCGGTGCCGAGCACAGATTTACGGTGGAAAATCCCATACTTTATGGACCAGTGTTGTCTCGCTCTCTGAAGTGTCTTGCACATTAGCTGTGGATGACAAAACAAGTGGTGTAAACACATGAAGCATATTTTGGTCATTTTATATGTACTCCAGATGTCAACCAACATTGTTTAGTACACTGCGGTGACACTCAATTTGGCTTGACGGGATTTCAGTGCATATTAATTCACTTTTAAATTTTTTTTATTATTATATACAGTAGCTCTACATACTGTATACATAATACACAGTCAAGGTACTAGGATGTAAGTTGAGATTTGGGTTCAATAATAACTGTCATAGATATTTGCATTGGAAATGTCTAGCAATAGTTCAAAACCATTACACCTTAAAATGATCAAATATGTTCATGTCAAAGCACGACACAGTTACAGAGCATACTATACTCCAGTATCAACAAAGTGTTACTTGGATTTTTCCTGTTTTGGTACTGAGTAGCATTACATTTTCAGAAAACATCCACTAATATTTAACTTTTAAGCATAAGACCAAGTACAGTGGATATAAAAAGTCTACACACCCCTGTTAAAATGTCAGGTTTTTGTGATGTAAAAAAATGAAACCAAGATAAATCATGTCAGAACTTTTTCCACCCTCAATGTGAAATTACAATGTATAAAAATTAAGTGAAAAACAATCAGAAACATTTTAGGGAAAAATGAAAAAAGTTATAATAACCTGGTTGCATAAGTGTGCACACCCTCTTATAATTGGGGATAAGGCTGTGTTCAGAATGAACCAATCACATTCAATCTCATGTTCAAAAGTAATAAGCTGTCATCAGTGAAATTATTCTGATTAACCCCAAATAAATACCAGCTGTTTCTATAGGATTTTCTCCACATCTTCTTGGTTTCATCTGACTGCTTAAGCCATGGTCTGCAAAGAGCTTACAAAGCATGCACGGTATCTCACTTGTCAAAAGGTAGGGTGGCTAAACGGAAGCCCTTTCTCACAAAAACATCCAACCTCAACTAAATCACCCCAGACCATGTGGCAAAGTGTGTTATGGTCTGATGAGAGCAATTCCAAAAGGTATAATAATTCCATAATTCCAAAAGTTATGTTTGGTGCAAAAAAAAAAAAAAAAAGAAATCACCGGTGAAGCATGGTGATGGCAGCATCATGCTTTAGGGCTGCTTTTCGTCAGCTAGACCTGGGGCTTTTTATCAAGGTGGAGGGAATCATGAATAGCTACAAATACCAAAGTCGATTTTAGTGCAAAACCTTCAGGTACCTGCTTGTAAGCTGAAGATGAAAAGGAATTTCACCTTTCAGCACGACAATGACCCAAAGCATACATCCAAATCAACAAAGGAATGGTTTAACCAAAAGAAGATCAATGTTTTTGAATGGTCTAGCCAGAGCCCAGACCTGAATCCAACTAAAAATCTGTGGGGTGACCTGAATCGGGCTGTGCACAGGAGATGCCCTCACAATTTGATGGATCCAGAATGTTTTTGGAAGAAAGAGTGAGAAAATATTGCCAAGTCAAGATGTGCCATACTTACAGACTCTTACCCAAAAAGACTGAGTGGTGTAATAAAATCAAAAGGTGCTTCAATAATGTATTAGTTTAGGGGTGTGCACACTTATGCAACTATGTTATTGTAATTTTTTTATTTTTCCTATTTTTCCCTAAAATGTTTCTGATTGTTTTTCACTTAATTTTTATACATTAAGTGAAATTACATGATTTATCTTGGTTTCATTTTTTTACATCACATAAACCTGCCATTTTAACAGGGTGTGTAGACTTTTTATATCCACTGTATATTGTACATGCCTGTCGTATATTTAACATTTATTTCTGCTTTACAGTGCTCATTAACAGGGATAGTGTAGAGTGCTCTAACTCAGTGGTTCTCTCTCAGTGTTGGACAGCCAGGAGGTCCCTCGTGTGTTTTTTTTATAGTTACAGTGGGGAAATCCCAACCCACCTTATTATATTTATTAATTAGTTTTTATAGTTATTACTCTTTTGGACAGCTCCTTGAATGGGTTTAATCCAATCCTCAAAAACTTGAAAGAAGTAGGCCTATAATAATAACTTGAATCTAACATGTTCTGTAATTAAAAAGCACAATGAGACCAACAGAAACACAAAAACAGCTGAGTTAAATGTAACTCAGTTTGGGTCAGTTTGGAACCTAGCTGGGCAATTTCAGCTGATTTCTTTTATTCTCTTTTACAGATGCAGTAGAAAATTACAGAAAAATATATAAACCTAGACAAAATATCACTGTCCACATCCCAACCCAGTATGTTAGGTCACCCATTTATCAACCCAGTTTGAGTCATGACGACTCAACTACCTGCCCCAACAACCTAAAGCCAGCTCCTGAGTTGTCAAAATAACTCAACGCAAACTTAAAAACAAGTACGCTTGTCAATAATAACTGGAATCTAATGTTTTCTGTCATTAAAAAACACTTTGGCTTGAAAAAACAGCCAAGATATTATTGTGAACAATTAACCAGTGAGATTAATATTTGAATGATTGGACTAAGTTTATAAAAAAAAAAAATCAGTACTGAGGGGGGCTGAGGAATTTAGTTTACTGTTAAAAGGGTCCCTGGCAACAAAATATTTGAGAATCCCTGGCCTAGCTGGTCGAATATAGAAAGCTACTGCACCTGTTGCACTCTCTATATAACTCTGGAGTATACTTCTTGTCTGTATGAGCTGTATGGGGAATCACATCTTATGTTATTTAACACACAATCATTTGGCCTACGAGTAAAAACAGCGATGCGAGTCGCTCCTGCAGAGAACTTCCTAAAGCTTTTCTTTCACATTTAAGTCTGGCAACAATTACCATCGGTGATGAAACAAAAGCTCTAGCCAAAATCACCAGAAACACACACGCTGGCCATTCCCACAGACAAGCAAGAGAAGGTTTCTTCTGCACCTACACAGTCTTAGGATTGTATAGGCGCAAAGATTCGCACAAACCAATTCCAATGATGATTTACAAACAGTAAAGGTTAGCACAATGGGTGTGGCTAGCACTCACAGCTTTTATTTATTAATTAATTAGTATAGAATTCCAAAAAAAGACTTGTTATAATCCCAATTTTTTGCTTTTTTTTTTTGTTTGTTTATTATTTTTTCTGTTTTCCATGAATATATCAGTATGTAATTATCCTCCAATCCTCCATTCCTTCATATCCTTTCCACATATCCATTTATAACATTACATTCTAGAAATGATTACATTATTTACCAGTTTCAACTGATGTTATTAAAAATAAATACATTTATTGTTTTCTGTGCTATAAAGAACTCTTGCCATTACATTACAAACCTGCTTCAGATTCCTTTACACATTGGATATCATGAGTGCTTTTTTCTTCAAAATCTTCTATTCAACATTAAATGTAGCACTCATTATTATTATTATTGCAATCATTATTTCAATTATATAATACCGTGCAATTTTACCAGACACATTTTCCTTTTGTATTGAATGGTAAAATGAGTTTTAGTGCTCTGGAGCTTGTTCCATGTTGGGTGATGTTTTTGAGGCTCTCAGACTCGTAGCATCAATAGCAGAGGTGAAACGTGCAGTAAGAAAATTTGCATATTTCAGTCAGTATTTGGTGCCTGTTTATGACTGTAGAACAAAACTGGTGACGGCAATTATTGCTTCTTTAATTCTAAAAATGTCTGAACTGCATGTCTTGTCACTGTCTATGCAATTAGCATAGTTTCTCCATCAAGCGTAACCAGTATACATATATATATATATATATATATATATATATATATATATATATATATATATATATATATATATATATATATATATA
>CM040465.1:6109477-6134923 GCA_022758105.1 Pangasianodon gigas | reverse complement strand
TGAGAGTACCTAACTCCATCTTCCAGCCCACTTTCTGTCCGCAGGCAAAAACATGAGTGAAAGACGGCAAATCCTGTTGTAAACACTGTGGTTTTCTTGTAATAGAAAAGGTAGCAACGATAAAGCAAAAGGGAAGTCACTTTATTAATGTAAGGAAGACATATTAATCATTAAATGATTTTTGGGAAAAAACACTTTAGGGAAACTACATAGATGCTACAAAATGATATTGAATTATTATTATACTGATTGTTTTGTTTTGTTTTTACTGATTGGTTTGTTGATTTATTAAGGCTTGCATTTTATTTTTGTATCTGTTTAGTATCTGGTATGTATGTGGTTTTTTTTTTTAATATCCAAAACTTCACATGTTGTATTATACTACATGCTCATGCATTTCAATTTAACGTTTTCAGATTTTCTTTTTCAGTGTTAGAAATGTGCCAAACCAAAACAAGGTGCTCCAGGAACCTGTTCTGCCTTCACACCGGGAGGTTTCAACCAAACCCAAGTACAAAGGAAATGTGTGATGGAGTGAGGGAGTGATGTTGGACTACATTGCTGGACTAGGAATGACCCATGACATGCTGATCAACTGAACTCCAGTGCTCACACTTTCTTGGTCTTTTCTCATTTTACACACACCCTCACTCACCCACATTTGTACACACATACGTAGAGAAGCAGACGCCAGCAAGTCTAGGCGCTGATCAGCAGTATTGTTATTAACAGTCTCCCTTGCATGTATTAAGGCACGGTGAGGACACATCCCAGCCTTATGACCTCAGGGCTCCGCTTTGTTCTTTCCATAACGTAGAAGTAATTACAGCATCTACCTTTCCTTTTTCACCCTGTTCATTCTGCCCCACACCTCAGACTTCACCCCACTATGTTATGATTGCTATTTACAGGCATCTACCCTGGAAAAATACCAGAGCATTATCTTTTATTTGTGTAGAATTTGCTTTGATGCTTTTATAATATAAGGGTTTATATTGTTTTTATAATATCTATCTATCTATCTATCTATCTATCTATCTCTCTTATATATATATATATATATATATATATAAAATTGGAGAAATTATCCCTGACCTAAAAAAAAGAGATGTTTCTTTGCATTCATTGCAAATTTCATTCAATGGTTATCTTTGACTTTTGAAACTAAGCATTAGAGCTGAATAATTAGCCGTCATTTGTAATCTGTTTTGTTTTCATTTATTAAATAAATTTTTGTCTGTCATCAAGAGTGAGTCATTCAGTGTTGTCTATTGGTTTATAAAAGCATCTCTATCAACACGAAAATATTCTGCATCTTATGAAAATAGGCTGCATAAACATTTATTCTGTGTGTTTTTATTTTTGAAAATAAGATTGAGCTAAAGTGATAATGTGTGGGATTTTTTTTTTTTTCTCGAGTGTGTGTGCTTCACCCTGCTATGGAGTACTGTCACATAAATGATTAAACTGTGTGCCAGTATATAAATGATAGTGATAGGGCAGCACACCAGTGATAGCTTGCTGTACTGTTATCAGAGCTTTTTGGTGAAACTTGTCATTGATAAAGACATGGTAGAATGGAACTTGTCTGACATTTTACCAATAAAGCAAATTCAGCAATTGATTTTTTTTTTTCTTATTAACAAAATATTATTGCATTGGTTATTCAAGCTAATGTGCTCTTTTTATGTTCGTGATTTGTTTATCAGTAGATAACCTGGTATATTTAACAATAATAATAATTATGCATAATCATGAAAAGCCCATCTTTAAAAAAAACTCTTTAAGTATAGTTCACTTACAGTAAAATATATAATAATTGTATTATTTTATATTAATTATATTATAATTATATGCAACAGCATATACTGTATCTTATAGTATATCTTCCATGTATATTATAGTATATCTTGCTCATTATGTACAGACTGTTCTTAGATTGTGCACTTTGGATTTATCTATCTATCTATCTATCTATCTATCAGATTCTTAGTTTTTATTTGGCATTCCCACCCCACCCATTACTGGATGTGTGATATGAGATATAAAGGGAGCTCTAGACCAACATGAAAGCAAAGACCTGCAGTTCAACACATGTCAGTCCTTAAATAAAGGCTTTGCAGCAACACAGTTGCTTCCTTGTCATTGCACATGTTTGTGTGAATATACGTCTTTTTAATGACACACTACTCCAAAGCTGACTTAGATTTACTGTAAACATGTCTGAAATTGTTCCAAGTGTAGCAGCAGTGTAATGCTGGGTATGCTCAATAGAATGCAGGGCCTTTACTTCTCATCCATTTCCTGCACCATACGTGCATTTTCATCCACAGTGAGGTACACATGCTTGGCTAGCAGTGTCACTATTCTGCAGAAATCCCCAGACACAGCGTTTCTCTTGGCTTAGGGTAACGAATTCTGGCTATAGCTCATGTTTTTGCTTTGACGCACAAAAGCATGGGTGATTAACAAAGTACTTGACGTTCATTTTCAAGGCCTGTCGAGCTTGAACTGGACCCTTTAGTCTGCTTTTAGAAGTTAGGCCTTGCCTCTGGGTAGATCACTAAATCTAGATAATGTTCATTTTTCTTCTTCTGAGTCCACATTCTCTCAGTAGGTTTAAGGGTCAGACTGGTACAGTGTTTACACACTGTGTTTAAAAAAAATCAGTACTGATGACTGTGTAAGTTTATATCTGAAATGTGGGCTATAGGCTGTGTGGAAAGCTTTCGTATTTCTGTAAACATTAATTTTCTGTGTAATGGCGCGCAATAAAAATTAACAACCATAATAAACAGGTCGAAACTAGTTTACACTAGCTTGCTATTGGCTATATAGCATTATTTATATGACTTATTTATCTGGCAGGAAAGGTAAGTTTTTTGTTTTGTTTCGTTTTGTTTTGTTTTTTTGTTGTTGTTTTTTTTTGGTTGGTTGGTTTTTTTTTTTTCTGCAGCCGTTATAGGCCATTCAATAAATATCGAATTATTATTAAAGTTTTCAGTTTCAAAATATTTCGGTTCAAAAATTTTATTTCAAGTTCAAATTTTTTTTTAAAGTAACAAATTCTCAAATGTTGATCCTCATAACACCCCAAAATAAAAAAAAAAACCGCAAAAATAAAATAAAATAAAATAAAATTAAATTAAATTAAATTAAATTAAATTAAATTAAATTAAATTAAATTAAATCATTATTATAACCTAAATATGTTTATTGGTTTTTAAATGTATAAATATATTAATTTCTAAATATTTTAATGATTTTATAGATTTTAATATTATCTTCCTGTAAAAATCCATCCGAATAAAATGCGTTGAATTTTTCCTAACACATTTCTTAATGATTTCATTTCTTTCAGTGTGTGTGCTGTTGATTTATCAGGTCGAGTGAGCGCCGATATCAGCGTGTGCCACCTTTCCATAACACACTTAATCAACTTAATTAGCTTCTCCCTCGGGTCGCGTGACATAGCGCGCTCTGGAAGCCAATCAGCTCGCGCGTTCCCGCAGCGCACTGACACGGACACACTCCGGAACTGCGTGTGTTCATATGCTGGGCGGTTTTGTCACGATTTAAGAAAGAACACTCATTTTTACCTCTTCGTTTCGTTTCGATTCGATACATCCGGAAATATATTTCCTCCACATTTTTTATTTTTTTATTTTTTTCTGGAAATACGCGGTTCCTCGTTTGCCAAGCTGTCATTCCAATGGATTAGATTTAAGGTTTCGCGCTCGCGCACTAACCGGCCAACAAACTTTGACGCTGTCCGTCACTTTTATGGCCTCTGCTTCCAATGATGTCTATGAGCTTCGCGCCTGACGGCTTAGGTTCTGCGGATACGTCCAAATCGGCGTTTTTAGAGCTCGGCCACGGGATCCCCGCCAGCCAGCAGCACTTTTCGGGACTCGCGACTAACGTTTACCCCGCGCACGGGCTGCACTCGGGAGGACACCCGCAGCACGAGAGTCCCTTTCCCTCCGGCGCGTGCCACTACGGCGGGCCGCTCGGTTACGGCTACCCCGCGCCGCTCAACGCTCCTGCACCCGCTCCTACTTACTTACCCTACCAGCAGGGCAGCTACAGAAACCCACTGAGCCACGCGAGGAATGACGAGACCGGTGAGTGCGCTCTGAACCGGGAATACAGTCACTCTGAAAGGAAAAAGCAGGCATCAGCCTCTAACCACCACTTCTGCTGCGATCCAGAGCTAGGAGCTAAGTGTCGAGAAAGGAGCTGATCTGCTGATATAGTGTGCATTTAGCCATTCAGAGAGGTTTTTAACAAAAATGATGGTGGCGTTTGGTTCCCTTCAGCACCCTGATGCATTCAGCCATTTCAGTGGCATTTTCAGTGTTATGTATTTAAAGTTATAATAGCAGACCTAGGCCTGTATGTGATAGTGTGAAACTGATAGATCAGTTTCAGTAATCTGATGCAGTGTGTATTTAGAGGCCAAGTGAGATGAATCAAATCAGAGTTCTGCTATCTTATTCATTTCAACGCCTGGAGTTTGTGTTAAAAATGCATTTCGTCTGGTTCCTTACCGTATCTCCATACAGCAATTCAAATGGTCTGATATTAATAACCCAGCATATTTTAACTGAGTGCTCATGGTGTCTTTAATTCATTTTATTGGCCACACTTTCCCGTGCTGAGGTTATGGGGTGATTATCATCACTGTCACCCGCTAATGCACCAATTAATACTGAGTTTATTAGTGGATTTTGTTTATTACAATAATTCATTTACTTGTAAGCGATATTTATAATAATAATAATAATAATAATAATAATTATTATTATTATTATTATTATTATTATTATTATTATTGGTGGTGGTGGTGGTGGTGGTGTTGACATTATTATTATTATTATTATTATTATTATTATTATTATTATTATTATTATTATATAGTTGTCGTGTTTTCCACGTAGTTACACTCATAAATTAGTGTAAATATTATTCTCTGTTCTCTGTATACAGTTTGCTTAGTTATAGAAACCTAAATGAAGGAAAGTGATTTGCTTATAAATTCTTCTCTTATTTTATTTTTTTTTTTTTCTTTTTATTTTTAACCTACTGATACTCACAAGCCCTTGTAATCGGAAGGCCTGTACAGAATACTTTAATACACCTGAGTGTGTGGGATTATTGAGACTAGAGTAATAACACTATAAATACTGTTTAGCAGAAGAACTCGGTCACTGTGGGTGTTAGAGAGAGTCATAATCTGTGAAATAAAATGCACTCAGGTCGTTTAGACTTTCAGCCATTTAACGGTTAAAGGAAAGGTAAAGGAAAAGGCCAGTGATGTGCCACTCAAACGGCAGTGTTACTAGTAATCAGCCTATAGACAATTCTTTCAGCTAATTTAGTAAACGTTATGCTAAGTTTAAGTAAGATTTTATTGCATGTGGTAAGCTGTGTTGGGTTTAAAGGTCAGACGTATGGAAGTAGGTACCATTTAAAAGTAGGCATTTATAATGATTTATAAACCTTTATATGATTTATAACCTACTATAAGGGTAATGTTGAAGTATTAATGATTTTATAATATCAACATGGAAGATTATATTTAGGAAGGGCCATACTTTATGGCGGGTCTGTTATTTACTATATTATTTGTCTGTTATGCGCTATATATTATTTTAACACAAGTCCTTTGTTGTTGCTGCTGTTGTTTTTTTTTTTTTTTTAAATAAAGATCACGAGAAGCAGCCAGTGATTGAGAACGGAGAGATCCGTGTGAGTGGTAAAGGGAAGAAGATGCGCAAACCGCGCACCATCTACTCGAGTCTGCAGCTCGCCGCGCTGCATCAGCGCTTCCAGCAGACCCAGTACCTCGCGCTGCCGGAGAGAGCGGACCTGGCAGCCAAACTGGGCCTGACACAGACACAGGTACGAGGGCGAAACTAACATACAGACTGCAGCAAGACACACAGACACAAGACACACCAGTCTGGGCTTGAGCTACCAACACTGCAGCTTCTTATGGTGCTCGAATTTAAAAAGAAAAAAAAAAAAAAGAAAGAAAGAAAGAAAGAAAGAAAAAAGTGAAGAAAAGGTGAGGTCGGGGTTCGACTAAAGGTCACAGCTTTTCTTAGGACACTTGTGTATGAAATGAAGCGGTTTTAAATAGGCACCTGTCCTGCAGTGACTTCAACACTGAGGAATCTGCAGTTTAGTTTTTGTTGCATTATTGTTGCTTTGAATCAGCGCTTTTGACTTCTGGTGCTCCATTACATTCCTGATTTCTCAACATTTCGTAATATTATTATCCAGTAACTACATGGAAATCTAGACGTATGAATGAAGTGTATAGTACGTTATAAGAGTGAGGAGTGGAAGTGTGCAATCAAACACGGTGGCTTGGAGTTTAGGAAATGATCCTAACGCTTGGAAACAATAGAAGTTAATGCAGGTCAGGTGCAACAAAACTCGAAGGCAGGGTTTGATGTGGTGTAGGGCCTAAAACTGTCACTAAATTTCCGACATTTGCCAGTTCTGTCTTTTCCCATTGTGCGAGTTAGGTTTGGGGCCTAAGATTTATTCTGACGCTTGACAGCAATGTAATTATCAGAACAATGTAATTATCTGAAATATTAAGAAAGACATATGCAAGGAATACCGAGAATAATAATAATATTATTATTATTATTATTATTATTATTATTATTATTATTATTATTATAAAAATAATAAACTTATTTTTTATATCTTTTTTGATAAAAATCAATATCAGCTGTTAGTTTTCTGTATAATTTTAAGAACATTTGTTTTGTTGTTGTTGTTGTTTTTTTTTTTCATGACAAAAATTGCACTGCGCGTGAGCATTTAAATCCTGCATTATATAAAAGCCCTTGTTTATTTCATATGGACTGGAATGTTAATTTATTTGAATGCATAGCAAGACACGTTTATTTACTTACTTATTTATTTACTTGCTTACTTATTTATTTAGTATGGAATTGGGATTTCTAAATTTGGCAAATCTATTTAGCATCTATTCACATCTGTCGTTTGCTCACATGCCAAGACCTGGCAGTCAAAGCCAAGCTGAGAGCAAACATGACAACATGACATCATGTCAGACACCAAGCTTTCACTCCAGTAATGGTTTTCTGCACCAACAATTTTGTGTGGACCCCCAAAAAACTTCTAAAAATACTTAATTAAAATTAGTTAAATCTGCACTACATGTTTTTTTTTTTTTAATAATGTGCCTTTACACTAAAACTAAGCTTTACTTTTATGCAATACCTTATAGTGACCTGTGCTATGAGAGGGCATTAACCACCAATAGACAAATCTACAATGATTTCTGAGATATAATTAAGCTTTAGGTTCTCTAAATATTGTCTTGTTTTTGACATAAAATGTTTTTTTTAATGAAGTGCATTTTATGGGAGTAATACGACGTTTAACGCAAATATGTTAGATTTCTAATTGCAGTCATTTTCAGTTACTTTGCACTGAGTCAATAAGGCTGAGTGCTATCTGAGACATAAATCAGGGTTGGGGTTTAGGTTTTTATACATACCCAAAAATATGAAACAAAATGAGGTAAGTGATTGTGGTCGTGATGCAGGATTTTATGTGGAAACCACAGGCCTGTCTTAAAGTGGAGTATTATTCTCTCATTGGAGATTGTCTCCTGCATGCTTCATTACGGACTAAATCTTTTGAGTGAGCGCTGCTGTTTCCTCAGTGCTTAAGGAGTGAGCCGAAGGACTTTGCTCTTGATTGGTTAAGCCTCAGAGTTAAGAGCCCCTTATCCATGGACTTACGAGGGGCACTAAATGGCTTTAACAAGTCTTTCATGGCAGAGAGTATAATATAAAAAGGGCTGGAGTACATTTCATTAATGTACTCTATGTGTCTGTCTATCTACACTATATGGCCAAATGTTTGAAGACACCTGACCATCACACCCACTTGTGCTTGTTGAACATCTCATTCCAGATTTAGTCCCACTTTGCTGTTATAATTACCTCCACTCTTCTGGGAAGGGTTTCCACTAGATTTTTTTTTAGTGTGGCTGTGGGGATTTGTGCTCAATCTGCCACAAGAGCATTAGTGATGTCAGGGACTGATGTTGGGCGAGGAGGCCTGAGGTTCAGTCGGTGTTCCAGTTCATCCCAAAGGTGTTCAGTGGGGTTGAGATCAGGGCTCCGTGCAGGACACTCGAGTTCTTCCCCACCAGCCTTGTCAAACCATGTCTTCATGGAGCTTGATCTGTGCACAGAGGCATTATCATGTTTGGGCCTCTTAGCTCCAGTGATGGTGAAATGTAATGCTACATCATACAAAGGCATTCTATACTTTGTGGCAACAGTTTGGGGAAGAACCACATATGAGTGTGATGGTCACATACTTGGCCACTTCAAGTATGGTGTGGTGTCCACATACCTTTGGCCATATAATGTATTTTTTTTCAGTGCTTGACCTATAACATCATTCTTAATTCTCATTTGGATATCCTTTCTTGTGACAGGCTAATCAATGGAAGCAGCTCAAGCATCCCTACTCATACTAGTACAAGTGCTGATATATTGCTGATTTATTCTTGACTGATGCAAAACAATTTGTTTAGCAAGTTCATGTTGGTGCAGGTTTAATACACCCTCACTCATTCAAGCTATACATCAAGTCACTCTCGCTCACATTGATGCTTTTTTTTTTTTGCTTCTACCCTACTAACATTTTAATTAAATTCTACTCATTCTCCTTGTTTTTATTCTCCCTCGCTCCATCACATGCACTGACACCATTTTTCATCATTCTTTGCTGTGGGGAATGTGTAGTCTGTTTCACACCTGTTCTGTTGTCTTGATTAGACCTCACATCACTCTGCCTGCCATCTGTTCAAGAAGGGAAACACTTGCGATCAGATATTTTGTGCAAAGGCATCGACTGTATCAGCGCACCTGATTTCTAACTCTCTGTGGATGTCAATAAATTTGACTGATATTCCTCTTCAAGTTAAATCCTTGACCCAGAGCATAACAGCCATTTTGGCCATTTTTTTTTCTTCTGTAAACATGATTGAAGGCATATAAACAAGTGCCACACACCGCACATGTTTTGGATCTCCTACGTCCCTTTCACATATATGACTTAGGTCTGGAATCAATCACCTCACTATAAAAGATGTTTGGCAAACCAGTCTTTAGGAATAAAACGCACATCTTTTTTATATGTCTTTATTAAAGCTTGAAGTGGCCAAACCAATAACAGTTTGAAAGCCGGAGCATGAATTTTGCCTGTCTGAGGTTATGGAAAATGTTTGGTGGGAGGTGACTGGTGGCTCCCCATTTTTCCAAGGTGTCAATTTCCAATTGAGGTCAAAGACAACAAATGCCTTGCCAGCACACACACACACACACACACACACACACACACACACACACACACGTCTGTCTTACTGTCCTTGTGAGGACCTTCCATTGACATAATTATTAATTAATTATGCTAATTAATGCAATGTCTACATTTAAATTTAACCAAAACCTTAACTTCAGGAACCATTAGTGGGTTTTTGTATAAAAGCTACAAAAGTTTTACTTTTTGGACCGCCAACTGTCGTGGGGAGACACACACACACACACACACACACACACACACAGCGCGCGCGCGCAGTTGGAGTCTCTAAGGCTTATTCAGCATTTTATGGGAGGAAAATTGAAAATGATTTTATAATATAGTGCATAAAGTCTTAAATGCATCTAAATAAAATACTGAGCTGAATATTAAAATCTCCTTGCTCTGACTCAAGGGTGGCAGAACAATTTTCTACTCCACATTAAATTCATACCAAAATTATTCCCTGGCTGTGAATCAGTGGAAAAACAGCCATGCGTTAGATCTGGCCTGCATGTTTACTATGCCTTCGGGTTTCTGGGAATCATTTCGTTAACAATTGTAGACCAAGCGTTATTGTTAGACACGTGCGCCGCGGCTCTCATAAAAAAGAAAAAAAAAAATCAAACTCAATGAGAGTGAAATGTCGCTGAGTCCATCTCCACTGAGACTGGCTAAATCTGCCTTACAACTATTTATGATTTAATTAGCAGGCTTGAAACTGGCGACTGTCATCCCCCTTTTTCATAAACTGCCTTGACTTGATGGTTAAAATTTAAATTGCAATTTTCTGATGACAATTACATACAGGCCTGTAACCAGAATGCATTTTTTTTTTTTTTGCTGGAATGTGCCATAGTTAATATGTCACATTCCTGAATGTGTACTACATCATTATTTTTAATTCTGTTTCTAATTTTATTCTCCCACAAATGACTCAGACTCCAGTTTAATTTTATTCAAATAAACATTTTGCAAAGTTAACTGTTGATTTCAGCCTCCAAAAATAGCCAATTTCACAACATCTTACAGCTATGTTGTAATATTTCTTTCATATTTCGTAAACTGACAGTGAATTGATTTCATATTTCATATCTCATGTTGCTGAAGAACATTATGCAAGTCGGCTAGAGAAGAAGGAGCACATGTAAGAGGATGAGGTCCTGTGTGAGAATGTGCCATGTATTTGTGTCCTTATTGAAATAGCTTTTTATCAGCCTCAAAAAATATATATCATATCACTGTTTCTTACAGATTATTGTCCTTATTTTTCCTTGCATAAAAATTTAAATTAAAATAAAAATTAAAAATTGCCACATCAGTTAAAAATTGTCACAGTAAACTGATTTTAAAAAAAAAATAGGAATAGTGATCTTACCAGTAATAAATAGTCTATTTTATCTAGTTATTGTAAACTTTAGAACTATGGAGATGTTTATTATTTGTGTATATTATAGTCTATTTATATTGTTTTTTTGTTTTTGTTTTTTTTTTAAAAACGGACTGTTTTCGTTGAACAAACTTGTGCAGAATGAACATTATATTCTAAGGGAAAAAAGATGTTACCTACAGTATATAAGAAAGTAATAAGAAAGTGTGCATGTAAACTTTTCCAGTCTCTACATCTTAATTAAAACAAACGAGAGGCAGTTTTTTTTTTGTCGCCTTGTGGTTACCTGATAAAACCCCGTATAAAAACACCAAAAACCTTCAGAAGCGACACGGACCTCGGTGTCATCAGAGCTAGTTATGGCCTTTTGCCCATGTATTTTACAATCCTAATAAATCTTCTCCTAATGAGCCTAATAAAAATCTCCTTTTTTAAAAAAAAAAATAATAATAATAATAATACAACCTATTAACACTCTACCTCTTCCTCCTTTCTGTCTTTTTTTTTTTTTTTAAAGGTTAAAATATGGTTTCAGAATAAGCGCTCCAAATATAAGAAGATCATGAAGCACGGCCCCACCGGACCTGAAGGAGATCTGCAGGCCGCCCGTGCGCATGCGCAGTCGCCCTGCTCTCCTGTGCTGCCAGCTCTCTGGGACGCGCCGATGGCTGGCAAAAGCGCGCACACGCATCCCGGCGGCTACATGAACAGTTTCGGCCAGTGGTACCCCTCATCCCAGGACACTTTACCCAGACCTCATATGATGTGACTCATGTGTGTTTGCTACCGACATTCTACCGATATAGTGATTATACGACATGTGTCATATCGTATAATACTGCGTATCGATACAAAGTCGCGTCGGTAATTTTCCCGTTTTCTGAGCGTTTGTGTTTGACCTCCATGTGAGAATTCTTTTATTAAAGTGTAAATACGGTCGTGTGTTTAAAGGGCTTGTGACTTTATCCTTGAACAGGTTTTGTTGTCAATGCTTGTTGATATTATTAGTCATCGGTGGTTTTTATTCGGACTCCATTAATATTTGTTTTGAATAAAAGGACTGATGAAAGGCTGCCAAACACTGTGTCGCCATGCCATGTGATTAAACGAAATTGTTGGTGAAGAAAATTCTGGATGAAGTCCAGACAAAAAAAAAAAAACACTCAAAAAACACTCAACTAAACATAGATTAAACTAGCGACACAACATCTACTTCAATTCTAACCAATTCTCCTTTTTACTTATGACTTTCAATTCCCTGATCACACTACTATAAAATATCTCCTATTTCTACACCATGTCTACTCATAAGACATGCTGAAGAGTAACCCTATAATTCAGGTTAAAATAACATAAAATTGGAGCTTATTGGACTTTGTTTGGCTTAATATTCTCTGCATTTGTGTTTGGATAAGCCTGACACATTATCCTTTAAATAAGCCTACCTTAATCCATGACCCAAATGATTTCATGTCATACAAATTGCTCAACACTCTCTACAGAACTCTATAATGTGACTTCAGAAATCATCCCAGAGAACACACAAAATACTGTAAAAATCACATTCATTTCACAAGTTACGCCCAGAAACTGCACATTCTGTCAATTCAAGTAAACACACGACATGATGTTATGTTCCACACATTTTTCACAATGAATGACTGTACTTTTAATTTCAGATGTGATTTTTAAAAAATGATTCATTTATTTTCACATGTTAATTTTTCACTTGTAGTGCACATGCTTTTATTTTCACATGTGCTAATAAATGCATGGTGTGAGAAAATCACATCTGAGAAATTAAATGTGAAACACGTGAAAATCAAAGCACATGCACTGCACGTGACAAATGAATGTGAAAATAAAATAAACTTGTAGAAAAATCACATTTCAAATAATAATACATGCACTATAACGTGCAAAACGTAACATGTAGTGTTTAAAAGATACATTGTGATGTTTTCACCTGTAAATTCTTGTAATTTTTTCCTGTAAGGGAATTACATTATAGAACAATGGTCTATAAAACTATCATTTATTTATTTTCATTAAATGAACTGAACTGCAACTTTCTTTTGCTCAGTCGCATGAGTGCTGTAATGAACGACAGGACAGGCTAGCACAAAACAGAAAAAATCCATTTAGGATGAATTAAGGATTAATCTTAGGTATCATGTACAACTTTAATTTACTGTCTTGTGATGAAGTACACTGAGTGAAACAAGTGGATCTAGCTTCATATGATCCCAATTACACACAAAATCTATATCCAAGAAGGATTTTCACTTTGTATGTGTGAAATTGCTAGAACACAGGTTTAATTCCCACAAGCCTACAACTGCCAGGGTGCTTTGAAAATGGCTGAGGTAGTACACACTGACACTTTTATAGACATACCATCATAGTTTAGTATCTGTAGTATATTATCATATACAAAAGCCCACTAAACCGAACCTGCAGGAAATGAGGGTTCAAAATTTGAATAAACTGGGCAGATTGTGGGCAGACAGAGCAGTGGAAAACACAAGAAGCTGTCTGCACCTTTAAAGGTAATTTCCTTAAGAAAATTCAGACAAATGCTTGCTCAGCATCTGGCAGAGTAATCTGGCACCACGCTCTAAGCTACAACTGTGAGAAAACGTCTTATAATAAATGGTTTGTGCAAAGGAGAATTTTTTTTTTTTTAGAATGGCTGTGTAGGAGAGTCCAAAAACATAATATAGTCTTATAGAAAGAAGATTCCATATTAATAAATAATAAATCATTTTATAAATATTTATTTTTATTTATTAATAAAAATACTAGTATGTCAGAAGAAGAGCTAGTAAAAGCCTTAATGATTTCTTTGAAACATGGAGGTGGTTCTGTCACAGTGTGGGCATGCATTTCAACCAGTTACAGTGAACCTGGTCAAAATCAAAAGTATGATAAATGCTGAAGCATATACATTTGGATTCATTAACGTGGTATCTTTGGGAAAAATGAGTAGCCTTGCTTTCAGAAGAATAGCAGCCAGACAAACACTACTAACATTATTAGGGTGCAGGGTATATACTGTGTTTACACACAGTGTCGAGTTCCACTTGTGCTTATTCTCAGTGATTGTTGGAGTGACCTGCTCCAAAAGGCTATTCGTCTTTGTCAGTGAATTTTGGCTTCAGTAAAATAAAATGATTTCAGATGTAAGAGTCATTAATCACAATGCACATTTCTGGTTTTGCACTGGTTGTGCTAGAAATACCTCTTATTTTCAGGTATAATCTGCATGTATGGGTGCTTAATGCCAGCATCCAGCCTTGGATCACATTTCCTGAGAATGATTGATCTTAGCTATTGCAATCATACACACATTATCACAAACACAAAGGTATTGCTATATACAAGTCACTGTTTGTTTCACAAGGGCTGTATAGTCAGGTCATTTAATAGCTTAACTTTATAAATACAAATTATTTTTCTACACAGATCATTGAAAATTTTGGATTTGTACCCCCTAGCTAATTAACCACATTTATAATGGCTAAACAAACCCAGTAAGCTGTCAGACAGCAAAGATTACTTTAAAGAAAGGATTCATTTTGCCTCAAGGCAGTTCGGTTATTGTTGGAAGAAGAAGAAATAAAAAACTTCAGGACTTTTTAAAATCTTGCCAAAAGGAGACATGGGACTTTAAAGGAAGGGCTTTATGCTGCGTTTGACTAAAACTTGTAACTCAGAATTTTAGACCTCTGAGTAAAAAAAAAAAAAAAAAAAAAACGAAGAAAACTCTTAACAAAGAATTTCTACTCGGAAAGTCAGGAAGGTCTCCTCAACCCCGAGTTCAGCAAGTGACATCAAATCAACATGGCTGCTCACAGCATCAACGGTAAACAAAGTACGACTTCTTTACTTAAACACTTTTTTAAGTACTTTACTTTACATAAATTATATATATATATACTAGTGGTTCAATATATATACAATATATATATACTAGTGGATCAATCAACATAGAGAGAAATTTGCTTGTTAAATCTATAATATTTGACAGTAAGGTTTGATTTTTTTTTTTAACTCGAATGCACAGATTTTGAAAATGATGTAATCCCGAACTCCAACTTCTCCAATGCAGCAATAGTACAGCTGTTGATGATATAAACCCTGCTCCCCCTCTCACACCTGAAGGCTCTGTCTATTGTTAGTGCTACTGCCTCACATCGCATTGCGGGAGGGGTTGACTTTCACAGCAGGAGGCTACCTCAGGCCTTAGAGTTTGGCTATTTTCATCCATCTTTGCAAAAGAAAGGGTGAACACCCCTTCACTCATCCTGTGAGTCCATTCTGGTCTTTCAGATCCAGCCACCCATCCCCCTGTCCTGCTCTATAGCTATCTCTGAAATACTCTATTAGTCCAGAGGCACTCTTAAACTTGTTTGTGGTTATAGGTATGAACTCCATACAGAATGGAAGAAACTTGAAGAACAGTACAAGCGGCATATGAAAGATATTGCGAGCAAAGAAAGGTTCTGCAGATAAAGAAGGCAAAGCTTGAAACTGATCAAAGGAAGAGTTCAATTTCTTTGCTGGTTATCTGTTTCACATATGCTGCATTAAATTGTTAAAGAATGAATGTTAAAGTCTTCCACCATGTACATCAAATGTGTTGATGCAGTTTCGGTGAATATATTGTGGTTATGGTTTCATTATACAAACTTTATACAGTGAATTTTTGTCTTAAATTTTTTTTGCTAATGTCAAACCTAAAGTCAATCAATTTTGCATTATATTTACATAATGCAAAATCCTCATGCAGAAACATGAATCCTCTACTGCCCCATCACTTAACGTGTCCCTTGGTCCTCTGTTTTTCATGATATGTATGGTTCCTCTTGGCCAGATCATTTACAAACACGGTCTTATCTTCGACTGTTAGGAAAATGATACTCAGATTTCTCTTAGTTTTAGTGGTGTCTTTGACTAAACTTGGAAGTGAGAAGTCTGAAAATGGAATAATAATGATAATTTTCAAACTCTGTACATTTGGGCTAAAAAAATGGGAGGAAAACCATGGATGCTTCTGTGAAAGCTAGCCAGCTAACATTAGTGATTATTTTACGATGTATTTACCTTCTCAAAACAGCAAACACATTGTATGGCCAATATTATAGATTTAACCAACTAATGTGTCTATGTTGATTGATCTAAAGTAAATGCTAATACTATAAACTCATTTAAAGTGAGTTGATATTTTATTTACTGTTGACAGTGTCAGTGGCCATGTTGTTGACATCATATGCTGAACTTTCGGTTGAGGACAACTTCCCAAATTTCTGAGTAGGAATTCCTAGTTTTTCCTAGTCTGATTTACAAGCTTGAATGGAATGTAACATGCTCTAAATCCACCACAGCTCTTCCTCACATCTCATTTAACTGAACATATTCATGATCTAAAATCATGGATGGACTCCAACCTTCTTGAATTAAAACCCCATTTTATTTGTTGCCCTCAAAATTGTAGCTCTCTAAAATTCCAAAATTTTCAGTAGATGGTCTTACTGTTAAACCTTCTACAATATTTGCCATCTTGCTATAATATTTGACAACACACTTTCATTTGAACCATGTTATTTTCATTATGTTACTCATGAAAATGACTTTCTATCAGCTCAGCAACATCAACATTTCAACCTTCGCTTAGAAAATGCTGAAACTTTCATGTCTGATCTGAGTCACCATGAAACTTTTTGTATGTATATAACCATAACCAAATGACTTTTTTGTTACATACATGTTGCCCCTATGATTAGCTTAATACATATAAAGTGGAGGCATTTGAAGGATTAGGAACAAACCACAGCTGGCTTACAGTGCATTATTAAATGAAAAGTAAAAAAGAATCAGAGACAACAACATGTCTCTGCAAAGCTGATAACTAGACATCCTAAGTGATTAAGCTGTCCTAGAAGGAAATTGTCACAGAGAGAAATCAATAATCAGTAATCATTTAAACACCGTTGCACTTGACCTGACACATGCCACCAGCTCGGCCTTATAACCATCAGGTTCAATTATTAAAAGCACTGGGACTTTACACAATTAGCTTCTTTATGGTCCTTGGTGATGGCCCTCAACTGTCTAAAGCAGTGGTATCAATGTATGTGTATTCGTTCGCCACAGCATTTCTTTCTCACACACACAAAGGACATCACTGAAACGCAAGAATTTTTCTTTAGAAATCAGAACATCCCAAAAGTCATTGGAGTCATCAGTTCCTCAATCCTATTCTCACACCAGTCTGTATATATATGAAATGTTACACTGCAAGGTAATTCAGGTAATGACAGGGTGGAAAAATTAGAGCAAGACTAAAGATCTAGCCAGGAATATTGTATAGTACAGAAAAAGGAGGTGCCTTTATAACTCAGGCAACAGTAGCGTCAATGTAACCGCAGTGCCATCAGGGCTGCATTATATTTTCATGTATGCAGTAACACCCTTGGGCGTAGGACATGAAGAAGAGAAGGTGGATGTTGGGAAGAGCGAAATATAGATAATATTTGGTTGGCTTAATGTGTGCCACAAATAATACTTCCCCCCTTTGTATTTATTAAGACTATGTTATAGTTTACTTCCTCTGAAATTAATTTTTAATTCAGCTCCGCACCAACTACTACAAAACTTTGTCTGCACTAATGAGGTTGTGTGGACCCCAAAATAACCTCCAAAGATAAAACTGTAAATAAATATTGCAAAATTGCTGTCTGAAAATGATCACAAGTTAGCTTGGTGACTAGGCAGCGGGTTAATAGGTTAAGAAATATTCCAGTGTTTTTATTTTTAATTTTCAACAATGCTATCTTGTTGCCTAAGACAGCAGTTCTCAAACGTTTTTTTTTTCCAGCCTAACCCCTTTAACTTTAATAATACATTTCACTGACCTCTTTCTTATATGAACATCCAAATTCTACAAATATTAGTTTGTTTAAATGTGTACAGTAATTTTGGTTATTTATTAGAGCTTATAGAGCTTTTTATTCCTGAACTTTAAACCAACAGAACACATTAGGTCCATGTTTACACTATTTACAGGCTGACTTGTGTTTTAGTCATTGAGGTTTGGATTAAACCCATTTAATTCAAGTGACCAGACAAACAAAACTCAGTAAATATAATAACTTGTGGGTTGTGTTTTCCACCAATGTACTAAAATAAAAAAATTTAAAAAATCACAACCCCCTTGGCTATGCTTCACTGATCCCACTTTGAGAACCACTGCCCTAAATAAAACTGCCTGGGTATAAAAGTTAAAACTGGTTACGTCTTCATCTTCAGGCAGTGAGATTTTTCAACACTGACATCCACCACACTTAATCAACACAAATTTAAACAGTAACTTGTACTTTCAGCCTCTAGAAATCCTTCAGCTTTAAATCTAAACCACTAAATGTTCTATACACATTATCATCAAACAAAAGCTCACTACACTCAACCACCACTAATAACATTTCAGGAGTAAATGCTACCTCTGTAACTTCTTTATTTTAAAGCTAAAGCCTCCAATCACAGTGAATATTTTCAGACTGTTAACCAAAACTATAGCCGAAATAATTACTAAACACCCTGTTTACTCACCATTAAATCCACACCCCATGAATACACTGTTAACCAGCATCCAAAACTAATAACCTCACATAGTGAAGCAGTCACTACATAAACTTTCACACTGAATGACTTACAGTAAAGCTGAACGGCTAAAGTAGCCTGACCGTTAAAATGCTCCAAGCCATGTTATCTCCGTCTTAACTGATCTCTGAGAACTCAGTCGAGTGTACAACATGGTCTACAGATCTTTTCAAACTTACTTAAATATTATTCGAAATTGAAAACTTGTAAGTTGAGATAATCTATTGTGATTTTTGGCCCACACAATAAAGATTTATGGGTGATATTTTGTATCTTTGTTTCCTTGATTGTAACAGATTAAGCTTGCAAAATCATTTGTCCTCCCAGGTAATGTGTCAATAGTACTTTGGTTTCATTCAGTTTAAAACTGCTTTAGTCACCGTATAAATACTGAGTTGAAGGTAAAATGCTTAAATGTACACTTTTAAGACACTATAGGTAAAATCAATATTTCTGGTCACATCAATCATTTTTCATATTTTTGAATCTACATTTCAATAAATTTTCACTGTTTTTATAGACTCACATCCACTACAGTATCTGAAACTTAGCAACTTTGGCACAATCACTCAGTACAATGACATGAAAAGCTTGTTTCCTGATATTATATATGTTAATTCATGTGTCATTATGATATAAATATCAATTTTCTTTATAAATCTTACAAACCACACTTACTACAGTGGAAACACATTAAACCATATTGTGTTTTTAAAACTATTTTCTGAATTTTCTCCATTCAGAAGCAAATATCTCAGTTTCTAGATGACCTGCATTCACGAATTTTACATGTTCACTCCTATCCCTAATTAGAAGAACATTACAGAAGAATTTCCCAAAATGTTGATTGTTGCTGGGATTACATTAGGTTTTACACTGAAAGTGGTATAAAATAACAGTGCATGAGAAACAAAAAGGAAATGATATTCCAAGAATTTTTTCTGTACAAGTCTTACGCTTAAGAGTGTCTTCACAGTGAAATAAATATTTTCAATCCAAAATAATCCCAAGATTAGATTTTTGTTGTTGTTGTTGTTGTTGTTTTATTAAGTATGCACATGTACGCATATTTAATTAAAGGACGCCTCATTGGGATAAATAAATTTACATTTTTGGAAAAAGTTCCAATACAAAACAATACTTGTAAGAATATCAGCAATCACCTGGTGGTTCAAATAAAAAAATAAGATAAAAATAAAAATAATAATAATAAAAAAAAAAACTCTGGTGTCTTGTCTTTAAGTAATACACTATACCTGCTATTAGCTCTGTAAAAAAAAATGGAGCTAGCTTGATGGAAAATGGGATCTTGATTGTCACTGGGTTGTGAAGGTAATAACTGTAAAATAACTGCTTACTTTTAATTAGACAAAAACATATACAAATATATGAAATAATATACAGTATGTAGGTATGTATGTACCCAGCTATAGCTACATTTCTTTTAGCCCCTAGGATTATAAATATTTATTTGTAGGACACAAGAAAATGTATCATACACCATCCTGGTGTGTGCGGGTTCGCGTCCGTGTGTGTGTGTGTGTGTGTGTGTGTGTGTGTGTGTGAGAGAGAGAGAGAGAGAGAGAGAGAGAGAGAGAGAGAGAGAGAGAGAGAGAGACTCTAGCTCCATTAACAGATGAGTTTGATTGTATTCTGCGTCAACTCCTTTACTCAAAGTGGCTTTAAATAAAATACTGAACAGTAACACTTTACTAAAGTCCAGAAATAAGCAACATGCAGTATTATAACTCTTCACTAACACATATATAAATAATGATTAATAAAATCATGCACTAATCCTTAGCACAACAGCAAATAATGACGTATGTGTAGGTTATTAACAGCCAGCTAAGTCACATATGAATAACCGTTAATAATGATAATAGTTAGGTATTTACATCTTATTAACTTATTCTCTTAAGTAATATCATGATTTGCATTAAGGTTTAGTGCATGTATCTATTAATTAATCATTATTAAAGCCTTAGTTAAGCATTTCTGTATTGTTTATTTGCAGACTTCATAGTAAAGTGTTAGTGAATGAACGTAAATGTAATCAGTGTTTGATGGAATTGAATTGTCGGGTTTTTTTCCCTGAAAAATATCGATTTAGAAATCGCAGTTTTTCAGCCGAAGTGAAACAATAATTCTTTGCTATCCTTTGTGATTTTGCTTTCGGAGAGCAAAGACAGATTTCTAGAAGAAGAAAAGTTTCAGATGGTCAAATCAAGACAAAACTCTGTTGTCATAAGGCAGTAAATAAGCACGAAAATTAACCAAAAATGGGGAAAAAAATTGAAAAGTGGCGAAAAGTGTTTTATTAACTAAACAACATGTCTGAACGGAAATAAATTCAGTTCGGTCCATTAACGCATTCGTGCATACATTATAAAACATATTCTGACTTTTAGGTAGTTTTATAATTCAATAATTGAATGCAAATTGATATTCATTTCGACTTTTTCTTAAAAAAAATTGAAGCAGTTGAAGATAGCAGGCATCAGAGGACATCATGGAGAGAAACAGGGTGAAAGCTTTCCTGCTGAAAACTACTTGTGGCAGTTTTAGCCTAAAATATTACACAAGTTATTTTTAAAATTTCGTGTCCAAAATTACTGAAAGTAAATTGTTTTAACAAATGCAGCAATTGTGCGGTTTAGGTCTGAAATAATAATAATAATAATAATAATAATAATAATAATAATAATAATAATAATAACAAATAAGACACAATAAAATTATAAAAATATTAATAATAATAAAGCTCTAAGGTTTTTTTTTTTACTTGATTAAACCTTTTTTGTGTTGTGCCTGTAACTGTGCTCATGTAGAAAGAGCATCACTTAATAAATAAAAGAATTTTAAAAAATAAAAATCCTGATAGTGGTATATATAACATTGAAGTGTTATGGAGGTGATTAAAATAAAAAATATTTTTAAATTTTATTTTTAAAAAAATTATTTTCCATTCAGGAAAGTGTTTATTTCGATCTTGTAACTTTTAATTAATGTCATATTTCAGAATTGTTTTAATCCGATCTAAAATATGATTCAGTTTAAAACTGTGTGTTTTCTTAAATAAGAGAGGAGCTTGCCATGTTAGAATATTTTGCTTCACATTATAAAACTCTTAAAAGAAAGCATTGTGCTCATGATGTATTTTCCTCATTATTCTCATGCACATTAAAGCTTGGTAAATGAGAGGCTCCTGAGTTGTTGTGAGGTCCACTTGACCTGACTTTGACCTGGCTCACTCAGCACAGTCCATTCAACTTGTCTAAACAGGCGCATTACAAAGAACTTCTGTCAGGACTCCACCACTGAGCTAACACACCAACACACACCACCAGTCTGAACCTTGGAGTATGACTTTTACTCAGTTTTTACTCAGAGATATCAGCTCAGTTGTTCAGAGAATTTATATTCCATTAAACTTTTTTTTTGGGAATTTGATGTATATATACACACACATACACACACACATAACGACTATCAATTAAACCATAGATTCTTTCAATAAAATTAATGATAGATGTGGTGAGTCACTAACTCTCTGGCTTCCTTATTGTTTTTGAAAAAGAAAAAAAAAAAAAATATATATATATATATATATATATATATATATATATATATATATATATATATATATATATATTGCATTTGACTTACAGTTACACAAAAGATAAGACAGTGACAGTGTTTTTATTTCTAGAACAATTTCTTTCTATAGGTTTCTGAGAAAAAACTGACATAGATCTACTGAACAATAATCTATTGAAATCACAGTGCCAAAACTTTTTGCATTATAGACATCCAGGCTCTTACCTCATCACAAAACCAAAGCCGAGTAATCCATTTTCACTGCTTCTGTAAATCTGCATTTGATCAAGAAATTCCACTTGTGTTTGATTTTAGACCTTAGTGTACCTTAGTTACATATCCCATCCTTTATATATCTCCAGCATGATTTGTTGAAAATTTGCACCCACTTGTGGGCCATGGGAAGAGAAGACGTGTTACTGAATGAAGCAGGGCATCACAAGGCAAATTATAGGTAATTTTACATCACAAGATTAGAATAATGGTGTTCAAGTTGGACAAGCAGAGAAGGGCTATTCAAAAGGGGCAATTACTGACAAGGCAGATTTGGGAGAGCACTAAAGGGTGATGGTGCAATGAATAGGGGATAAGGAGTGGGAGATGTGTTGATTAATGTCGAGAAGAAAATACCTTAATAGAGTCACCGTACTGAGAATGTGTAGGCTTACTGTAACAATGGTGCCTTGTGGGTTTTAATTGCAGTATATCTGCAGAACGGGGAAAACAGGATGTCTAATTGTTGTAAATCACAGTGGATTCAGGACCCTTGAGGAGGCACGAGCCTCTCAGCAGTGATTGGTATTATTATTATTATTATCATTATCCCAAGCGGTGTGACAAAGGATAATTTTGTGTTCACGTGTGGTATAATTTGGAGGTTTGTTTTATACTACCAGTAAGGCTTACCACTGGCTATACATACTAGAGTTCTACGAGTCCTACAAGTACTACAAGTCCTAGACTGATATTAGTCTCGCTTCTATGTACCACTAAAGGGAACACTAGTACAGAAAGGAAAGGCTTGGCTTCGGCAGTACATGCTGAGCACTTATTAAACAGAAGCTATGGCTGTGGCTTGTTACTAAGGGATGAAGGGGTTTTACCTGCAAGTCAAGATGGCTCTAATTTCCAACCTCCCTGCTGCCATCCTAAGTGCTTCCCAATCCATAAGGTGAACAAGGGTTCACTGGTTCACAGCTGTCAAGAACAACTCTCTCACTGAATCTTATTTACATTTCAAGCAGAACGAGGCTGCCGAGTGATGCCTGTTCTGAAGTCGTTTCTGCCTGGCAGCTGAGCCCCATCTTTTCATGGCAACATATGTGTTCCCCTAAGCACCACTGACCGCTGGCTCAACCTGCATTTGCCACCCTAGAGACCCTCGACATAACTTTCTGGAAATTGTTTCTCAGCAAAAGGGAATGAAGAGTGAACTCAACTGTCTTTTTTAAAATCTGTTGCAAGGCAATGTAGTATCACATTCAGAGTTCAACAGTTCACGCATGCTGCAGAACCCAAGTGTTTCTGTGCATTATGGGCGGCTGACCTAAGCTCTGCGATGGCCCTGTTATCCCACAAAAAAAAGTGTTCGCCTGACTGGGAAATGTGTACCAAGACAGTGCCACCTAGTTCAGTACCAGAAGACCACACACGATGTACAAATCCATGAGAATACAGATATTGTACATATGGCTGAAGTTTACTGCCCAAGGCTTTATAAGGATTTCTGGTATAGATTTCCAAATGGAATTGGCATAACATCTCCCTAGAACAGTTTACTGTTTTTCTTTAAGAAGCAGCTTTTGTAAAGAGCTGACAGAATAATCATCCTGTAGGGTGAACTAAGTGGCTTGACAGGTTTTATGTGTGAATATGACTCTTCCCTTTCTTGTGAAAATAGGTTTGTAATTCAAGCTGCTAGAAAAGCAAGGCAAGAGACCTTTATGACTAATTGCACAGCTATGGGATGTCCTGAAATGACTCACAGTTGACCAGGCAACCATCTCAGCTATCTCCACATAGCACACCGTTGATCAAAGCCGCCTAACAAGCAGTGTCTTTCTCTTTCCTCAATTCCAAACATTATCCGTCTCTCACTAACTGTACGTCATCAGATATTGTTCTCAAGATCTGAGATTATTGTGTATGTGAACTGCACAAATTGTTCAACAGTCCTACTTGACAGCTCCTGGTTTCTCTAGGCCACAGTGACCCTGAGTAAACCACTGTTTGGAACATCTGCGGTAAGTGTGTTTGGTCATGCCTAGTCATTATTTTTTCTTTTTTTTCCCACATATTTCAGAAACACATCTTCAATAAACCATGTTTGACATGACGTCAGGTAAGAGAGTAACCCCACATTACACAATTCCAACAGAGGTGCCATGCTTTTGGCTACCTATTACCACAAGAAAAAAATTATACACATCAAATTGCAGCTTAGTACCCAAAGTTTCTAAACACAGGATATTTTTGGGGAAAAAGTCCTTCATCAACTGGGCAAGGGAATATTTAAATTGAAACTCCTTTTATATCTTAGTATATTACTCATAGGCTCATCTATTTCATTATTTACTAATACCACCATAATCCATTAAATCCGTAAATGTATACAGTATGTAACTTGCATATATATTTTAATATATTACAACAAATGTATATTTCACTAAATATTGTGAACATTTTAAATATTAGTTTAAAAACCCCACAGTATTTTATATGTAAAAGGTAAATACTACATATAAAAGTTAGCTTCTCTTGCCCTTGTATATATAAATATATATCAATACTAAAAGGAAATGTAAGTGATAGAGGTATACATTACAGAGAAACATTTGGGTTTTTCATCACCAAATATTTTTTGTTGTTGTTTCTCTTTGCACCATCTTTAATATTAGCACTTTTTTTGTCAACAGTATTCTAGCTGAAGTTGGCCATAAATAAAAATTTTAGAAAAAATTATAATGTCCCATTTTCTTATTTAGAATCATTTTTATGCCATTGCTGATTTTCTCTTATGCTGCACAATGCAGTGTAGCTAACAGACAGCATCAAAACACTTTTCACTTTCACTAATGATTACTAAACTGACAGTAATCCACAGACATCGAGTCTGCACGTTATTCAACTTCATGCCTGGTGAAACTTTTTTTTTTATTTTGACAAAAAGAATTTAGAAAAACCCACATCATTATCTCTAGAAACTGATGGCAATATATTCTGAGGAATATATAAGTAAGAAAAATAGAAAAAACTAAAACAGAAATTATTATTATCATTATTATTATTGTTGTTGTTGTTGTTGTTGTTGTTGTTTGTTATGTGGGGAAATGTATGCACCTAAAAATGTCATTTTCGAAAAATATAATAATAATAATAATAATAATAATAATAATAATAATAATAATAATAATAATAATAATAATAAT
>CM040465.1:6098449-6109377 GCA_022758105.1 Pangasianodon gigas | reverse complement strand
TTTTTTTTTTTTTTTTTTTTTTTTTTTTTTTTTTTTTTTTTTTTTTTTTTTTTTTTTTTTTTTTTTTGTCTGATGCTTTTGTTTGGTGCTTGTATATGTATGAGCACCTCTCCCTGAGGCGAAGGGCTTCAGTACAGTCACCCCTTTAATAAAATCCAGTGACTCCATCATGTCTGCTCGCCTGTCGCCTCATGCAGCCTGCTGCATAACACACAAGCACGCGGGCTTAAGATCACACACCATCACTGCGTTTAATGCTGGAACCAGGGCACAGCACTGACAATAAAAAAACTGGCTCAGGGTTGCATTGACTGAGTTGTATTTAATTAACTAAGTCTTGCATGAACGTTGTCACTATGCGTAATGCGTAATAATGCGCACGACTTATTTCGTATATAAGGTTAGGGTTAAGGGTGGAGTTAATACACCACTGTGTTACATCATGAACACTTTGGATATATGGCTGAAATGAAATGGCAATTTAAGTCCAGGTGGATACAAATGATCAAAGCAAGACATGATTCAACTATTTCAATTAACACAAAGGTGAATAAATAGTGTGATGTACGCAATAAAATCAGATCTGATCATTTTATTTATCATGTAATAATGATATAATGATTTTAATGTGTATGTTTATTTTACTGGCATAGACACACCCAAATGTGTGGCTGATCATTTTATTCATTTTTTAATTTTATTTATTTATTTATTTATTTATTTATTTAATTTGTCCAAAATTAGATTTTGGTATCATCTTCATTTAAAAAAAAAGTAAACTAAATTGATTTATATAGATATTGACCTTTGACACAGGGGAGGTTTGGCATCATTGTCTCTGATGTGTAAAGATTTAGTGTGTAGTCTTAAGCACTAACATTAATCAACTGAAGAAAGAAAGAACCAGTGATATTCGAGGTTAGCTGCAGTTTTGCTGTCTAATAGGAGGCCAGACTATGATAAATGCAGCCTATAAACCTGACTTATGCACGCGCAATGATACACTTCCCAAAAGTGCTGAATAAGTGCTGAAATACTGATTCGTGTAAGCGCGCGCGCTTCATGGCAGAGGGGACGCAAAAGAGCGCACGAGAGCTGCTTCAGTCCTGTGCAATACGCTTCAGTTTGTTCTTCACTTCAGCCTGGCATTTAGTCTCAATAGTCATAACAGAGCTGAGCTTGGGATGAGTAACTGACGAGATAACAAAATTTACATGAGTTCAGATTTGCATTTATTCATCCTGAAACAACATTACAATAAAAGCACGAGAATCCTCTATAAAAACGCGGGGGTTTATAAACAGTATTGTTTAGTGGTTCTGTTTTATTTAAACACACTCACACACACGCGCGCGCGCACACACACACACACATATATATACTGTATATACACAACTACATTTTGTACAAATTGATATAACTTATGTCCTGAGTCTCTGAAGCTGTGTGACATTGTGGTATGTGTGTCGGGCAACTGCACAAATGTTGGGGACTACTGTATCTTTCCTCATGTAAACAAAAAAAAAATTATCCGTAAACATCAATATGAATAAGGGATTGAGTAAGTAAAATAATTTAAAACCACGCCATATAACTTTAGGCCTAGGATCTGCATAGTCGAGCTGGTGAAATATTGCTGCAACACAATGTGTGTTCCTTCTCTTCCTTCTCCTTCTCTTCTCTTTCTCTTCTCTTCTCCTTCTCCTTCTCTTTCTTCTCCTTCTCTTCTCTTCTGAGGCTGATCAAACTTTTAATCAGTCACTTTTTTATCAGAGAAAAAAAACAATCAAGTGTTTTCAGCACGCTTTGTTTTTTTGTTTGTTTGTTTTGTTTGTTTTTGTTTTGTTTTTTTGTTTCTCTCTCTCTCTTTCTCTCTCTTTCAGCTTATCTTCATACGAACAGCCTAGGCGCTCGTGTATATAAAGATTACAAAAATAAAGTCCAGTCCCTTTTGTTTTTCATTTTTATATTAAACTCTTGGAGTGAAAAGTCTGTGGTCAGTAGACGCTTTGCGGGGGGCCGGCGTGCTGCTGGTACCACGCGCTGCTGTAGTCTTCCGGGTAGGGCGGCGTCGACGAGCTGAGCGCGACCGGCGTCACGTGACCGCGGCCTACCGGGTTCGCGTGCGCGCCGGTGTCCCAGAGCGCGGGCGAGGGCGGCGAGTTACACGACATGGAGTCGCTGGCGTTGGGACTGTGCTCCAGAGGGATCTCGCCGTTCTTGTACAGCTTCTTGAACTTGGACCTCCGGTTCTGGAACCATATTTTCACCTGGTCGAGAAACAGAGGAATAATCATTTGTGTGCCATTTGTGTCATTCTATATATATATATATATATATATATATATATATATATATATATATATATATATATATATGTGTGTGTGTGTGTGTGTGTGTGTGACATGATCGAGATATATAAATATGTGTGTGTGTGTGTGCGCGCGAGACCGATTAACTGTAACACACAACTACATATACATTCAATTCAGTAAACATGCTATAAACAAGCTGTATAAATAATAAGAATAATATACTCCAGTGATGCAAATCCGATGCATTTAATGCCATCTGTTTCTACAGCTTATGTATGTACGCATGTTCAGTGTGTTCAGTGTTCAGTAAAGTCTTACAGTGTTTATTTATGAGCAAAGTAACTACTAAGTAAAAGAGCAGAAGTAATAGTGCAGAGGAATTAATGCACTCCTAGAAGAAATCCAATTCGATGAATCAGTTGTATTTAGCTGAATCCCATCACTGTGTGTAGCCTATGTAATGGCGTGTGTGTGTGTGTGTGGGTGTGGGTGTGTGTGTTAGACCTGTACCTGTGTCTGTGTTAAGCCGAGCTGTGCAGCCAGCTCTGCTCTCTCCGGGAGCGCGAGGTACTGCGCCTTTTGGAAGCGCCGCTGCAGCGCCGCGAGCTGGTAGCTGGAGTAGATGGTACGCGGCTTGCGCACTTTCTTGGGTTTTCCGTTCACCATCCGAACTTCAGTCTCCGGCTCCTCTTTCACTGTAAACAAAATATCAGAAATAAAATAGTTTTAAAAGGCGTTAACTATAGCATAACGCCTGCAACCAGTTTAACTGGGTCGAGCTGCAAAATATGCACTTCGTAATTATAAAATCAGTAATACCAGCATCTCCAAATGCATTTAGTTCTGTTCTACTGAAACAAAGTCCAACTAGTCCAACTAGTCTAGGAAGGGTCTAATTGGAAATTCTGAAGCTATTCCGACAGTCATAATTACAGATAATTAACTCCTGTGATGATAATATTATAAACATGCGTCAAATTATACCAGCAGTCTCGGTCTAGATCCAAAGCACGAATACGCCTATGACCTATATTCTCTTTAACAGAAAAGACATTTACGAAAAGAACAAAAAAATAAGCCAAAACATTACAAAAATATATGTTATGATAATTTGACGGAAGTGGGAAACTTTAACATCTAATATATTTTATTTAAGGTTAAGGATTTGCATTTATTAGTCTGTTCAGATGCAATGAGCAGCTTTTGTTTGTTATTTTGCATTCATTTTTATTATATATTATATTATATATATAATATTATATATTAATTCATTTTTATTTTATTAGGTTATATATTTTTCACATTACACTCATATTATTATTATTATTATTATCATCTTCATCATCATCATTATTATTAGTAGTAGTAGTTTAATATAATAATAGTAATAATAATAATAATAATAATAATAATACTTTTAGGTCTGTTTTATTATAAATATATTTTCTCATATTTATTTTTATAACTATAACTATTATTATAAGTATATTAGTAACAACAGCCTATATTCATGAATATTTATATATGCACTTTTATGTTTATTATAAAGAATACATTACATTTACAATTATTACAATACAAGCATTTAAGTCTATTTAAGTCTATATTTCGTGTCTGAGCCTAGTGTCAGACCTCCATAAGCACTCAAGCCCGATTTGAGACACACTCACAACAGCTGTGATGGTCATGACCTACAGAGTTTACTGTGTTTACTGTGATACTGTGAGTTTACTCAGGTAGATGGAAAGAAGAGTGGCATTTTGCGCTTTGTGCAGTTATGGAGTGCACAATTAGATATCAAGGGATGATCCAAGTGTTGAAATGTGTAAAATAAATCGCGCAGGAAAAAAAATCCAAAGTGCTAACACATACAGTGATGGATTATGTTTTATAGTCTTCGATTACTATTTGCAGGATTTGGGGTGAGGCTGAATAAACAGTCGAGGTGTTCATTCAGCACTCGGCTTTGTGCTGTACTCATGCGTAACTGATTACGGACTCTGACGCTGTTTGACTTCATTTCAACCAGTGTGTGCATTTAAAACACGTGTAAAAGTACTCCTGTTTACTCCAAAAATGCTCTAAAACTTTTACCCACCTGCGTTTTGGGGTGGTGTGTGTCCCTCTCTGCTGTACTGGCCGTACTGGTGGCGGTACGCGTTGCCGTAAGGGTACTCAGCCTTGGCGCCGTAGGGAGCCGCGCCGCTCATAGCGCACACGTTAAACTGGTGGTAGGAGGGGTTGTGCGGCCCTTGTGCGTACGCCTGACCCGGGTAGTAGTCATGGTGGCCCTGCTGTGCTGTGTAGTAGCCCATGTCCGTGGCCGAGGACTCAGGCAGAGTAGGCGAGTCCTTGGAACCCGGGTGGCAGCTCATAGAGCTGGAGAGATCAGCAGAAATGCCGGATAGCTTCCTGTCGTACGTCGCTCCACTCATCATGGGTGAGAAGAACACTGCAAGAAATGATACAATCGCCCACTGGTACGTCCTTCTCCCGCGACGAATGTGTGATTTAAAGGATAAAAAAAAAAGAGGAGAATGTGGGACGCCGTTAAGGCGAATCCGTGAAGGGCTGGAGCTCTGGAGCTCCTCTGTGCTCTACTCTTCTCAGATGAAGCAGCTACTCCGTTAATGACAACGCAGCGAGTTTGGGAAAGTAAATTATAGGGCGGCCGGGTGGATGCTGCTCTCTGATTGGCTGGAACACATCGTCTCTCTCTCTCTCTCTCTCTCTCTCTCTCTCTCTCCCCCCGAGGCCACAGCCTCTGTCACATACACACCAGTACTGGATATTTTTGTAGATCTTTTCAGTGCCTGTAGAATATTTTCTGCACTAAATGAAAAAAAAAAAAAAAGTCTCAGTATCTTTGACTAAAGCTTACATTTTATGTGCTTTTTTTGTTTGTTTGGTGCCAGATGTTGGAATATAAAGGTGAGGAATAAAGATGATAACACTAGGAATGTGAGCATTGTGTAGCACCCTTAAACTGCACATCAAACCAAAATCATTAACACCACTAAGGGTTAAAATCTCTCCCTCTTGCTCTCTTTCTTTCTCTCTGGATCCTGTGTGTGTTTCATTTACTAAAATAATAATAATAATCGTCGGGTTCTGTTAAACTTGGATAATGCACAAGTTCTACATACATTTCTTGCTTTTTCTTTCTAATGCAATTTCCATTCAAGTGAATATTCAGGAGGACTGGTCGCCTGGACAAGAGCCAACACTGTGATAGCTCCTGTCTTTTCTATTCTTATTCAGAGACCACTCGAGACTTTGTTTTAGAGGTGAAAGACTTTAGAATAAAAGCCAGAAGGCCAGTGGGGCATTCCTCTGTGTGCTCCTTACACCGAGGCACCTCAGGCGTCTTAACCTTTGGCACTGAGATAGCCAGTACTTTTGGCTTGTAACATGTAGTTTTATGCAGAATACTGGTCAAGGGGAACTAGCAGTACAGAACAACACAGACTATAACACAGACTATAGGCCTAGGATATTTGAAAATGAGCCACTCTCAGTGTGTGTACTCTCAGTGAGCACTATGTGTCTTGGCTAGTGTGTGCTCATGGGATATAGATTATGGAATGTGTTATATATTAATTAAATAAATAAATATATAAATAAAGAAACAAACAAATCAATTAATCAATCAATCAATCAATAGAGAAAGAGATAAATAATATTTATTTAGGATTTATTTAATAAATAATGCATAATGCATATTCAATAAATGTATTGAATACATAAAATGTATAAAATGTATAAAATAAAATGTATTTAATAAACAAATTATTATTTTTAAAAACAAACAAACAAGCAAGCAAACAAATAAATAAATAAATAAATAAATTGTTTGTTTGTTTGTTTGTTTGTTTGTTTTCCCAAAAGCATACAGCACACAAAACACATAGTGTTCACTGAGAGTACATGTGCTAGCTTACTAATGGCTTCTTACTTTGCATATGGCTTAAGTACACTGTGAACTACAAAAAAAAAAAATGAAATCACTTCTTTAAATCATATGAGCAGCCATGTGTTAGTATGCTGTAAATCCCTGAAGCCAAGAGTCTGTGCTAAAATGACATCTCAGCTTCACAGTCTCAGTGTTTCTGTCTATGAAATGGCACAAAATGCAACTTATTCAGAAAAAAAAGCAAAAAGAAAGTTTTAAAAATACTTATTTTCTTGTTCCGTGTTTTGTCTAACTTTCCTCAGTAATAAACACTGCGAGCTTTAATTTTCTCTATAATTTAGGGTTTATATAAGCAGGAAAGCAGACGTTATAATATTTTGTTGTGCAGTTCTGGAGAAGTTGCTAGGTCATCTTTTTTTTTCTGATGGTTTGAGTTCGTTTCTAACGCAATACTGCCTCCCCGTGGTTAAAACTAAAGCTCTTCATCACACACTTCCAGCTCTACTGAGAACACCTACTGTAATTATTCATGCCACTCTGAGCATCTCAGAAATGTGAGTCTACCCCAGGACTTGATCTGACACTTTTCTTTCAAGTCAACTAAATATATAAAACATTTTTGTGAAGCAAGATAAATGTCTATTGTGAATGAACATCTGGCAACATTCTGGTACAAGCTATATATTCATTCATTCATTCATTCATTCATTCATTCATTCATTCAATCAATCATTCGATCATTCATTCAATCATTCATCTTCAGTACTTTATCCTAGTCAGGGTCACAGAGGATCTCGAGAGTGTGGATACACAATGGATGGGACACCAGTCCATCGCAGGACATCATACACACACACACACACACACACACACATGTACACACATTCACATACTAACTCACACCTAGAAATGATTTAAACTAGCCAGTTCACTTGCTGACCTGTTTTTGGGAGGTGGGAGGAAGCCAGAGAACTGGTTACATATAATGATTGTGTGTTATGGGCTTTTCAGGACACTTTATCATTAATTAGTGGCAATGTTGGGGGAAAAAAACATTCACCAAAAAAAAAAAAAAAAAAAAAAGTCAAACCTTCAATAGGTTGAAGAAAGTGTTCTGAAAAAATGAAGACTTTGTTACTATAAACTAATGAGGACAGTCTTAACTAAGACCATCAGGCTACCAAAACCCATATCCACTGCCCTAAGTGAACCCCAACCCCACTGTTTTTTCTCTCACATAAAAGGATAGTTAGACTTAACTCTGTTAGCCTTACACTGTCAGAAAAAAATCAATACTAAACTGTCATTTTCCTTGTTGCTGGCATTGTACTCTCACACACTTCATACCTTTAGTATGCATCTTTTAGCTAAATGTGGTGTACCTGTAAAGCATAAAACTAATTATGTACTTTCAATCATTATTAAATGTACATTATATCCACGTGAAAGACACATATTAAAGGTAAAGATGCCCCCTTGACGGCACCACCAACCCAGCGACAAGCAAAGGTACAGTTTAATACTAGACTAGACTAGACTAGAGGACTTGATTGACATCTTTAGCCTGTTTGCAGGAGAGGAGAGACACAAAAAAGCAGCTCACTTAAGACAGAAAATCGTATTAATGATTTAAACTGTTCTAAATACTACCATCTATCGCTTAATAGACTGAAATCTTCATTAAAAGTACTAAAAGGTCCACTGCCTATAAGAAAGTAGTCCTTTTCTGTCCTATTTCTCTTTGAACCTAACACCAGGTTTTCTCCAGACCATAAGGATTCTTCCTCTATGTCTACTTTCACATTTCCCTTTAAATGTACATAACACTGATATTTTGTAATGTCGATATAAATAATACGAGTTGTGCATCTGTAATTGTCTGAAACACTCACATAGTTAATGTAGCTACACATTTTTGTTCGTCTTTAGGCTTTATTTTCATTTTAATCCTCCCAACATTTATTATCAGTATTCTTAACCTGTTACTAAAAGAACACTCTTCAGTGATATATTTAACATTTGTTGTGAATTTCATACTTATTTGAATTTTTCTTATTGGTATTTTTAATATATTTTTGTTACTGTGCTGCTTTCTTAAAAACAGTGTATAGTACTTTAGGCTCTATCCTATCTATTAAAAGCTGTTTTATATATATAAATAAAAATCAGTGCATTTTTGACTCTTATGGCAAGCAAGAGACACTAGGTGGCGTATTTGCTGTATAATTGGAGACAATGTGGCTTCTCTGGCCCTCACCTGTTTTTAGGCCTGTCTCACAGATTCTATCATACACACCGTGTGTGTGTGTGTGTGTGTGTGTGTGTGTGTGAGTGTGCGTGGCAGGGGATAATAAGAATATTTGACAGTTTTGACCTTGTATTGACATTTGTATGGGCCTCAGTTTGTTTCAGTTGCAGAGCACACACACACACACACACACAGAGCGACAACTAAACACACACATTTACACCGACACACACAGAGAAACAACTAGACACACACACACATACACAGAGCGACAACTAAACACACACATTTACACCGACACACACAGAGAAACAACTAGACACACACACACATACACAGAGCGACAACTAAACACATACATTTACACCGACACACACAGATCAACAACTGAACACACACACAAACACACACACATAGTGAGAGCCAAAACTAAACACTAATAGTGCTAACACACTGGAGTGCTACAAACATTAGTCACAAAGCAGTGAAACTATGATTTAGACAAAGCAGAATAATATTACTGGTAGCTCTGGAATGCTGTGTTATCTGTGTGTGTGAAGGACAAGGAGCTTCACCGCATGAAAGATTCAATATTCACTCGTTCTGCTTCTCAGCTGGAGCCTCAGTGAGCACACATTTACATTACGTTAAGATCAAACATTTCTTAACCCTTTTTAAACTCTTTGGAAGTAATGCTAAGAGCTCAGACAGAACTCCTTCTCTTTTTTTTTTTACTTTGACAGAAGCCTTGTAGGTCTTGCTTTAAGCCTGCAATTACAGGATAAATATACAGTTTCAGCTTTCTGCCAGGTCTTTTGTTGTGAAGATTATAAATTAAAACCCTTTTCCTCTAAGTGAATTATTTCCTTTAGACTCTCCAAAGTCCTCCTGGAAATGCGGGCAGCTGCGGCTTCCTTCGAGGTCTAGAAGATAATCAGTGTCGATACATCTAAGCGACTTCAGACAGACTTCACTAAGAAGGCAAGAGAAAAGAAGTTCAAAAACTCTGGCCTCAGGATTTTTTTATGCATAATATTATTTTGCGATCACAATATTGTTTTAAATATACATATAAATAAATATATATAAAGGGTGCATTTTTGTGCTGTTTTGATAAATACACATAAATATGCTGTTATACTGCAAAGAATTACATTTGTGCAAGTAGAAATATCTTGATGACAGGCAAATTCAACTCATTTTTCTTTTTATTATATTGTTTTTAAACAAATATAAGACCATTAAGCCCATTTCCAGATATTTTTACTCATTCCAAGCATGAAATTGTCTTATTCTCTTAGCAGTTATTTGCCAGTGGTTATTTCTGGTACAAAGCCAATAGAACAAGACAATTGCAAGCTTGAAATGAGTAAATATGTCTAGAAATAGGCTTAATGGGCTTATTTTTGTTATATAATAATCTCATAATGAGAAATATTAGATAATCTTTCCTTTATCCAAGATATGTTCACTTGCAAAGATATTGTTTTTTGCAGTGCGTGTTATGGAAGATCAGTTCTTCACCATGATAACTCCCTCACTCCTTTCTTTTTTGACATGTTTTTGAAACGTTAAGGAGTTTAGCTACACCCTTCTCTGTAGAGTACTTATTACTAGTACTAGTGGCTAAAGGTTTTATTTATTAATCAGGAACTATTCATTTTGTTAAAATAATTGAATATAATTTTATCAAATATTTTGTATATTTCATAGACAGTATCACTTTCCTTATTATTTTGAGAATTTCCCAAAAAACATCACTCTTAGAAAAAATAGCTATTGGAAGGTCCATCATATATAATTATGAGCACTTAACTTCCTAAAACAGTTCACTGCCAAAAATGACATCTTAGCAAGTGAAAATACCTCCAGTATGATCAAATGTATCTATTGTTTCCTAGATTATAATATTATAATAAGATTATAGTAAACCAAATATATGGTGTACTGTAATTCTAACTTATAATTCTAGACATTTTTGTTAATTTCATGCCTGAAATAGTCTTGTTCTATTGATATTTTACCTAATTTTAAGTTTTCAAGTTTTCATTTTCTTATTGTCTTTCAAGTTTTACATGTAACACTTAAGTAATACTTGTAACATTTCAAGTTTTCATTTTCTTATTGTCTTAGCAGACAATATATTTGCTTCTTGGAAGAAGTAGATAAATTTTAGAATAGTGGACACTAGATTTTCTGAGATTCAGGATATTTTAACTTCTTATGATATTTTTTGCAATGTTCTACTTAGAATCCTTCATGTTAGTCTATAGTGTTGTACTATCTACATAGAAACTTTCAGGTTTCCCCCAAAAGAACAACCATAGAACATTTAAGGCCTTAAAGTTGGTTCAAATGTAATGCTATTGTAGCCATGTAATAAATGTAAACTAATCCATAAGCAGACATATACTGTGACAAGCAAATACACCCCCCCCCCCCCCCCCCCCCC